>PVIA01012350.1:0-38232 GCA_004024845.1 Tonatia bakeri
ACCTTGTGGCCAAGCAGTTTGGGGCCAGAAACAGAACTGTGAACCTGAGTTTGATTGGAAATGCTTGTCTGTAGAATAAAGGTGATTGAGACTCAGAAATCAACTCAACATTTTTCATATTCACACCCTGTGCAAGGTTCTCAGAATATCTCATCAGGAGAAGCAAAGAGAATAGGACCAGCTTTTGTTAAAAAATCTCAGATAAAAGAAATGAGTTATTTAATTCAACATTAAGGAGTACATTAAAACAAACGAACAAAAGATTTAAAGTGCTTCATTTAACACCGACCATTCTAAATTTATACCAAAGCTAAATATTTTAAGCTTGTTATAACTTTGCTTTTTGAACTGAAAGGGCCCCATGAGATCACATAGTTCCTCATTCTTGCTTTAAATGGCAGAGAAAGAAGACAATCAGAAAGTTAAGTACAGGTGCAATTCAAGCAGCTAGGAGAGAGCAGAAGTGTCAAAGCTGGCCAGGCCTCCTGGTCCCTCGGTAGAGCTCTTTCCCCCACACCGTGCTTCAGGTAAAGCCTGTGAGAGTACACTGCGACAATGGGAATAACGTCACACATAAAAAGACAATGGTCTCTGGTCTTCAGAAAATATCAACTTCCCACTTGTTAGAAGGCAATTTTTCTCTTCCAAAGAGAAAATAAGGGCCTTCTTTTTCAAAGCTATTCAAAGGTGCAAATGTGTGAACTTGAGCTAACTGCTAAGGCAAGTTTATTGCCTAAGTGGTGGGGAAAAAAGATGTGTAAAAATCAGGGGATTTCATGTACAAATTTTATCCTCTGGAGTCTAAATAGTTTGATGATCCAAAAAAAAAAAAAAAAAAAATCAGTCTTCTTGACACCACAATTGAACTACAACTCCATTACTGAATCAATACTGCCACTAGTAAAGATCCCTCTGAAGTAGCCTTGCTACACAAATCAAAACAGTTTTGGGAGGGAGAAGAGATAATTCTGGGAAACTTGAGGAAAATAATGACCTCAAAACAGAATTTACTTAATACAACTGGAACTGGGTGGGTGGGGGTGTGGCTAAGAGGGTGAGAACGACTTACATTACGATAATTTTTCAAATAAAAACAGGATAGAGACATTTTGGTTTTAAAACAGAGGGAAAATGGTTAAATGCCTCTTTTCTCCAAAAAAAGTTATGCTACATTTTCATGCTCAATAGTGCTCCATTCGTAGGTGCCCCTTGCCTCAAAAACCAATTTGGCTTATCTGTTTTCCCCTCCTTATGTGTATCTCAAAGCTGCAACAGATTCAGGGAAATAGATGACCCAGTCACAAATGCTCACTTCTCCAGGGACCTGCCTTTAAATTGACCTTGAGATCCACAAACCAAAAAGAGTATTTGTGTACCTTGGGGCAGTATTAAATCTGAAAAAATTAAATAAAAAGGGAGGTGGGATAGGAAGACATGGGCAAAGCAAATAAATACTCAGACAGCCAAACCAATAATAGATAAGAAGGCAGAAATGCTGTTAAGTTGCTGATTTGTTATGGGGCATGGGTGGTTACAGGAAATGTCTGCTTAGATTAATGCCACACAAGAAATTTTAAAATGTAAACTTGTTCAATTCTTTTTGTGGTGTTTTAGTTTTGCTTTCTTTAATTTTGAAGATTTCACTGGGCGTGGGGAGACAAAGAAGAGCCTGGGCTTCAGTCAAGTAGTACATGCATCAAGGAAAATCTGATGGTTTTCTAATGAATTGTAGGTTATTCAGACATCACCTTTTTTCTAAATCCTTGGCCTCTGGAGAGGAGGAAACAGAACTGTGTGGTAATATAAGTGAGATTATGGGCTACCAATGAACACACGGAAGCTGAGTTCTGTATGACTTGTGGCATAAATAAAAACTGTTGCTCTCATGGGAGGGAAATTCCCGGTTAGTGCTGAGTGGCCTGTGCAGGGTACACCGGTTTGAAAATCTCCAGCTGCCACCTACTGATGAGGCCTATTTTAAGAAGTATAAAAAGGTAAGGGGAAAAAAAAAACAAGGCTAAAATTTGTTTTTGTTATAACAATCTGAAATAAACACACAACCACAATTTTTGAAAGGTATAACATAATAATTACAACCTACATTTATTTTGTACTTTCTAGGTGCTATGCATAGTGTGGCAGGTTAAAGATGGCTACAAATTCTTTAGCATTTCTCTCATAGAGAAGTGGGGTCTATAACTCCTTGAATCTGGGTTGCTTGTGTGATAGTTTTCAACTAGTTGAATACAGCAAAAGTGTCTCTGTGTTAGTTTCTGAACCCCACACCTAGGAAGCCATCAGCTTCTAGTTCCTCTTTCTTAGCATACTCTCTCTGGAAGTCCTGAGCCATCACTAAAGAAATCTGATTATTCTGAGAGAAACTGCTGAAGACGTCACAGGTAGGAGCTCTGACCTACAGTTTCAGCCTTCCAGTTATCTCTACCACATGCCAGACATGTGAATAAAGCCACCGGGGCCCCCTCCACACACCCACACACACAACTGCACAACTCATCTGCCAGCTAAAAACTACTGAGTGGCTTCGGCTAATAAAGCAGAAGAATTTCCCTATTGAGATCTGCCCATGTTCTTGACCCACAACATTGTGAGACATCATAAAATGATGGATTTTCAAAACGACTAACTACTGGGATGGGCATCAGAAAATGAAATATGCAAGCAATCTCTTTATATTATTAACCTATTTAATCCTCATAACAGTCTAATTTACTCCATTCCAGAAATAAGCCTGAAAAAAAAAAATGGAAACTTAATGAGATTTAGTAACTTGCCCACCACCACACTGATAGTAAAAGGCAGAGCAAAGATTCAAGCTCAGGCAATCTGATGCCAAAATCTACATTCTTAGACATAATATTTTCTTCATCTATCCTAAAAAAATTTAAAGAAAATTACCTATTAATAAATATTCATGAAGTCCTTTTAAATATGGTAAAGCACTCTGATAGATACACAAGGAGGGATCCAAAAAACATGGAATTTATTTATTAAAAATCGTGTATTTATTCTTACACATTTAAACTTCAGTTACCTTCAAAGTACTCTGCATTTGATGCAATGCACCTATGGAGACGTTGTTTTCCACTGCTCAAAACAGTTTTTGAACTCATAGATTTTAATGCCTTTTAGTGCTTCTGCCATTTTTTGTTTCACCTCTTCCACATCAGGAAAACATTTCCCTTTGATGCCTTTTCTCATCCAGGGAAACAAAACTAAGTCGTTCCCAGGTGAGATCAGAGGAATAGTGAGGGTTGGAAATGAGGGTCATGCTGTTTTTAGTCAAAAACTTCTGAACACTCAATGCAGTGTGGGCCGGTGTGCTCCTAAAGTACCCATATGAAACAGACAGACACATTGAGAGAATCTTCAAAAAAAATTCACTGAAGCTGAATGCAACCTCTCCCAACAATGCCAGCTGGCCCACTGAAACAGATGGGTTCCTGGACCACTCCCCTAGCAGAGCAAGCCTGCATTACAAGGGACCCATTTTCCAGAAGACAATTCCAGTTTGGGGTGGGGTCACCCTTTATCATGTAGTATGGAGGCATGGCCACAGATATTAGTATAGCAATCCAAGCTAATAAAAGAACACACTGTCTGGGCCCCAACCCCAAATAAACTGCTTTCCTTACCCTAGCCCAGCTCCTCTCAGTTCTTTCATACCAACTCCTTTCCTGTTCTTTCCGTTGCATAATCCCAGTCACCTCCTTTACACTTGAAGCTCTCTGAAGTCATCTCCTTTAGCTGCTCATTGCTTTTCTCCCCTTTTGGAACTTAAATACAGTTGAGTTGGTGTGGTATGGTTTTAACATCCTTATATCCCCAGCTTTATTTTATTCAGTAAAAAAACGATTAACTAAATGTTGAATAAATTATCTCATCCTTCTTAGGCTAGGCTCTTAGCTCAAAATGCTGAAGGCATTCAGACTAAACTACGGAAATATTAAAGAAAAAGGCTTAAAGAAATCTGTAGAGCCATTTCTCCCATTTGCAGGGAAAACGTCCATCTTAGCTAGATCATGCACTTTTAACTTGAGATCAGCCAGTAACAATTGTGTGGTCTATAAGTCCTTAAAAATTGTACCAAAAACATAGGTATATGAATGTGTGCATTTTTAAAAAAGAGTGTTTCTTTATCTCTTTTTTCACTGAATTGATCAAGAAATACATTTTTCATAAGGATCCAGTATTGAACTTGCACACAGAGAAAAGGATGGAAACAGGCTTTATAAAATAATATTCCCTCTAATTTCATGTAGTATACTCTGATGTTTCTATTTTGGTTTATTCTAATTCATATTTGAAATGATGATGTTGACCCACAGAATTGATTTCACAATTCCCTAGTGAAAGACATGATTATAGTGACTGTGAAGCCACACTTTAACCGGTTCCAGCTCTCCTTATAGGCAAGGTGTTAGAATCAGTTAAGTGGAGGAAGTATGGCACCTTGGAAACAGGTAAAGACAGAACCTGAGGGTAGATGTGAGCTTGTGAACTTTTCAATCATACTGTGTAGCAGTTAGTTGCCCATACCCCTTTGGGTAAGCTGCATTATTTAGAAAATATATTCCCATTAGTGTAATACAAGATAGGACTTTATGAGTGTTGAGATGCATACCTATTGCTGTGCCCACAGGCTTTAGGGGCTGCAGAGTAAAGAGGATGAGGAGTATGAGAGTTTGATCTTTTACAAAGGAAGTTCTTTGAGAGCACATCCTGTGGTGAATCTACAAATTACCTACAGTACTTCACATGGCATCCTGTGGGCACACTGAACCTGCAGCCAGTACGAGCAAAAGATTACTGCACTCTGAGTTAGAAGAAGTGGGTTGGAGTCCCAGTTCTATCACTTGCACCAGCTATACAAACTCTTTGAGCTTCAACTTCTTATTCTCTAAATTGATAAAAAAAAAATAAAGGAACTCTGTTCACCTGACAGGGTTATGGCAAAGAACAAATGAAACAAAGACTAGATAGACCTCAGTACTCTCTGCTACTTTTTCCTTAAACTAGTTCCCACTAGTTGAGAATAATTCCAACAGTCTAATTTTTATTTTCAAATAACCCATATGCATTCAATAAATGCCCTTTTCAGACGTAAAAGTACAACCTCCTTAATCTCTATTTCAAGCATTTCGCTCCATGACTGTTGCCCGTTTTCCTTACAGTTCACATACTCTATCTTCTCAAGAGAAGAAGAGTTTTAATTTCCTTAAAATGATAGGAAGTAGAGTTGTTTAAGGAGATGGAAAAAAGGCAGTGGAGAAGAGAATGAATGACACAGAGGCAGCTTTGGTATGGCAAAAAAAAATCTGGACTTTGGAGTCAGAAAATCCATTGTTTAAACCTCAGATCCTTTATTATGCATGTATTACAGGCTGAATCCAGACCATCCCCCAAATCTTTATGTTGAAGTCATATGTGACTCCATTTGGAGATAGGGTCTTTAAGAAGTTATTAAGTTAAAATGAGAACATTAGGGTGTGCTTTACCCTAATCCAATATGACTGCTGCCATTATAAGAAAAGAGGATTAGGGCAAAGGTAGGTACAGAGGAGAGACCATATAAAGACGCAGGGGGAACACAGCTATGTACAAACCAAGAAGAAACCCACATTATCAATATCTTAATCTTGGACTTCTAGCCTCCAGAACTGAGTAAATTAATTTCTGTTGTTTAAGCCACACTGTCAGTGGTACTTCGTTATGACAGCCCAAGCAAACTAACATACTCTGTAACCTTAGGTATGCCATAATAAGACTTACAGTTAATAAAATATTTTTTATAAATAATTATGAGCATTTTTTTGTTTGTATTTTCTCAAAGAGAGAAGGAACAGGACTTTGTCCTAAGGAAAATTGAGCAAAGCAATTGTAGATTTTTTGGAAATATAAGCTGTATCCCTGCTCTGAGTAAATGAATAGTGTCTTAATTTCACTTGCTTACATCCCCTTTGTTTGGAAATCCTTTTTGTTAGCCCTGTTTGTTAAGAATATACCTTTGAATAGCTAAGCGAAAATCTTATGAGTAAAAAATAATGGCAAATGTGAATTATTACATGATTTCATAAACGGGCTCACAATCTTGACCCAGAGGAAAGTAATGAAGAATTGTAACAGCCCTTCTAAGCCGGCAGCCCGCAGGAGCTCGGCTGTGAGCGAGAAGGGGTCCCCCCCACCACCACCGACATCACCTCCATCACCAAGAGACAGCCGCAGCTTCGGGCAGAGCATCTCTCCATCCTATGAAAATTCCATCATGCAAAGGAAGAACAGGAGAGTCCGTTGATTCCTGAGTCAAGATTGAGCATTGCACTTGATATGGAATAAAAAACATGTGAAACTCTTTCTCTTGGTATCCTAAAATTTCTATGTTCTATAGGAGAGGGCAACCCCACTGTTTTTCACAGCCTGCAGGAGGAGCATGCACAAGCATTGAAATGCATGTGTCCTTGCATGCAGAAACACACCCAAATAGTAGTTGTAGATGTCCATAGCTTTGGATATTTTAAAATTAATCTTTATCTTTTTCCAGTACCTTCCAAATATTATAAAATATCATATATTAAAGTTATAACCAAAACCATTAAATTGGTGGGCAAGTATACCTTAGAAATATATTACTTGTGATTTAGTAAATGATGTTGAGAATACTCATGAGTAAAATACATACATAAATAAATGAGTTACTATTGTTAAATTGATAACAAAAGCTAATTTTTTAAAAATTATTCTGCTCTGCACTGGCTGGTGTGGCTCAATTGGTCAGAGTGTCAGGGCACATGCCTAGATTGCAGGTTCCACTTCAAGTCCATACAGGAATGATCCCTGGACTGGGCCCACCCAGGAGGCAACCAATCAGTGCTTCTCTCTCCCGTTGATGTTTCTCTCCCTTCCTTTCTCCCTTCCCCTCTCTCTAAAAGCAATGAAAGAAAATGTCTTTGGGTGAGGATTTAAAAAAAACAAACTGCTCTCTCTTTTGTATGATGAATGAATTGGACTATTCAGAAACCACAGGAAGAGCTTTCTAGGGCATGCTTTTTTGCAGTGACCAGTTCAGAGCATTGCTACATGTTATCCTGTTATGGCTCCTTCACAGATCCTTCCCATAAAATAATTGAACACAAAGGTTGGAGGTCATGTAACAGCTTCCCAAAGAGTTTGCACAAGTATATCTTTAAATCTTCTCTTTCTATGGCAGGGAATTGCCATTCATTTCTTTGAGAAAGAAACTTTACTAGACATTATTATATTTATTATTCCAAAGATTTCTTTTCATACTTTAGATTTTGAAAACACTATAACAGGAGGCAGATGGTAATCAGTAGTTGTGCTTTAGGAGAAACACAAGTTAGAACCGCCCCTAAAACGTATCATAATGGCCTCTAGTGATCACATCTCTTAGACATCAATGAATTTAACACCATATCACAAGATACATACAAACCCTTGATTGACAGAGACAAAGAAAGTATGCCTACGGCCATAATATAACATTTGCATACCTACTGCATATTAATTGCCTCAGGCACAGCTTTTGTAGGATTGTCTCAAAAAAAGAAAGAAAACTTGGCTTTTGGAATTAGATTCAAATTTTGACTCCACAACCAAATACCATGTGTGATCTTCTGCAAGTTCTTACATTCATTCAGGAGTTATTTGTTAATTGCTTTTCAGGAGCCAGGTGCTGTGTTAGGGGTTAGGGGTATAATCATGCCATAATAGCCATGGTCACTGCCATTATCCAACTTAGCCTAGTGAGGGGTCAAGGATCAAAAAACCTATCACAGAAATATATGTAACAAAACAAAACCCTGCTAAGTTACACTTACTCCTCCAAAGTTTTTTAAACAGTTCTAGTGATTGAATTGCCTGCATAGACCACGGTATAACTGGCAGAGGTCCGTGGGTAGTAGCTGGACCAGAGAGAATTGTTAGGCATTTTGAAGTAGGTGCAGAGTGTTATCGCCTCAGGGAGTCGGGGGTGGGCATCCCCATGCACTTGTACTGGTTGGATCCTCCTTGGTGGTGAGCTACATTGTGGGAGGACAATCAGAGATTTCAAGAAAGGTTCTCATGAACTTTGCAGAGCAGGATTTTAGAACAAAATGTTATGGCACAATATGTTGCTTCTTCTTTTGGCTTCCAAATCTTAGCAAGTGCTTCCAAGATGTTTTGTTCTGTATTCAATAAATGTTAAGGATTTTGGACATGCAGTAAACAAAAATTACAACAAGACTAGGCCTACATAAGAATTAATAAGGGCTGAGGTCAAATCTATCTATGGAGAAGAAAAGACATGACATATATACAGAGACAGACACAGCTATAGATACAGAAAGCAGTGCTATGAAAGCAGAGAGCAAAAGAATCTAGTTTAGATGGATGATGTGAAGGAAACATGAGAAGCAATGTTTTAGCAGAGATCTAAGTGAGGAACAGGAGGAGCAGGCATGCAAATTCTGAAGGAGTCCAGGCAATGCGGTGGAAACAGCATCTGTGAAGGGGAGGCAATATGCACGTTCTAGAAGGGAAAGACCAGCAGGAGCCTGAAGTGGTATTAGCAAGGACAGTGTGATAAAAGATGAGGCTGGAGAAGCAGGGGGGGTCAGAGCAGGCAGGGTGTGGTGGGTTAGCTTCCAAAGGACTTCACAGACCAGGATTTTACAGAGAGTAGCAATGTGAATCAATATGTATTTAAAAGGGTATTCCGGCTATTATGTAGATTGGATAGGAGCCAGAAGGGAGAGAAGAACCCTTATTGCAGGAGGCTAATAGTGAAGGATGACAGTGTCTTGAACTAGCAAGTTGACCCTGAATATGAAGCTAAGTAGACTGAGTTGTATCCTGGAAGTAGAATCAATAGGGCTGGTGATGATGTGAAAAGGAGGAGGTAAAGGGATAACCGACTTACCAGTAAAATGAATGATAAAAAAGATCTACCACACAAGCTCACAATGAGCATTAAATATGACAATGCATATCAGGGGCACATAAGAAGCATTATACATATATAAGCTGTTATTATAACAAAGATAGATAAAATATTAAGGACTTGAAAACAATTTGCAGTCTTTCTAAATTGCCCAGAAACTATCTTTATACCAGTTGGGAGCTGAAGGAAGTTGAGGGGTGCTAATTGGCTCATTTTGAGCCATCATTTCCCCTTAGATGCACATGTCTTTGAAGGCACTGTCATTTTTCACTTGTTTGGAATGGCTACCTCGTGACCTCACTGGGTCCTGAAAACAACTTCAAACAGGAAAAGAATTACTCGGGCTTCTAAATGCTTGCTAAGGAACCAAACAGTAATAGAGTATAGAAGAATGAAAACTTTCATTGCAGGTTTGCCTCCACATAAGTAATTAAAAGCACCTATAAAGTAGATTCATTCCTTGTGGTTCAAATAAATAAACTGAACTGAAGGATTTGGTGACCTAACTTTTTGCCTCTGTATCTTGAGATTATAATTCTGAGGAAGAGTACTATAGTTTCCTTACATGACAAATGCTTAGCCTTTTGTATAGATGTCATTTTCTCAACATGACTACAGTAATGACAGGAGAGATGAAGGGTCAGAGAAGCCAATGAGTGCTATTTGCATGTTGAGAAAAGCAAAATGCAAATTGCAAAAGTGCTTTGCAAGAGACAGAAAAACAGATCTTCCTACTCACTCTTCCAAACTGATAGATGCCCCCCATCCTAATCATCCAGACCTCTGATTGTTTCCTCAAACAAAATAAACATTAAAGGGTAATTCCTTTCCCCTGAGGGTCGCTACAGGTCTCTGTCTGCTTGTCAGCCTTACTGTTTCTAAGGTTTCAGTCATGGGTAAAGAAGGAAGCATAGGTATTTCAGAAGAGTCTGCATTTGGGTCAAAAGAGTGAGATAAAATTCCTCAAGGCTCTGGCAGGCAGGACTGCAAATAACCACCAACCCTGACTATGGAGGACACAGTAGGACTTTCTAAAAACCTGAACAGACTCATTGAACCACCCAGATCTGT
The DNA here is from genome assembly GCA_004024845.1 of Tonatia bakeri. Lineage (NCBI taxonomy): Eukaryota > Metazoa > Chordata > Mammalia > Chiroptera > Phyllostomidae > Tonatia > Tonatia bakeri. The sequence goes on from PVIA01012350.1 coordinate 10,031, forward strand.
CTCCCTCATTTTTATTGATTTATTTTCAAAGTTTCTGCAACAATTAATTTGTCAATATTCAAAAATCCTTCTGGGATGTATCAATGCTATCATCCCTGGTGTAGTTCAATACTAAAATATTATTTCAATAACTTCTCAGACTACTTAGAGTGTTCCCTGGTCTGCAAGGACGTGTTATTGTCATGATAGCTTTTAATGCAGATTTGCTACTGATATTTTGTAAACAATCTTCACGCAGTGGGTTATTAACTAGGAAAATGGTCCCCTGGCAATCCACAACTTAAGATGGTTAGACCTTCAATACCTTTAATGCCATTGGTTGTCAGCCACTCCAAGAGTGCAAGACTGTTAGAACAGTCCCCTGATTTCCATGGGTTGCCCTATCATGTCCTATGAAGCTGCAGAGAGCACTTGGAGTCTCATGCCACCTGCTGACATAGAAAATGATAAGTGATGTGGATGGATAAGTGAGCCTCTCATTGGGGTGACCAATGCCTCCCTGACACTACTGCTTATCCGTACCTTCCCCTGGAAGTCCCCGTATCACAATATATTACAAGCATCTGTCTCATCTGAAGCAAGTCTCTACTCAGTTTTGTGTGCTTTGTGCCAGGCGCAGAGTGTGCTTCCACAAACATGTGATGGATTAAACTGAGTGCAGTTTAAATCATGGGTCCCGTGCCCATTTGGCTTTCTCCTTTCCCCCAGGTCAATAAAGTGGCAGCTAACCTGGCAGTTATTTTTCAGGTGCTCTCAAATGAGTGGCACAAAGCCAGAGAGGTATGATGAGAATTCATAGTATATTTCTCCTGTTTCTGGGCTGCTGGGTCTTTGCCACAGGAGAGAGTGGCAGTAAGCCAGAAACAGAAGCCAGAACAACACTGGGAGGGTGAGTCTCTGTCTTACACTACAGAGACCCATAATTATAACTCACTCAAAGCTAGAATGCTAGTACTAAAGAAATGGATTAGATGCATCAAGAATTCTGGAATATTCAAACAGGATTAACACAGGTTCAGAAGTTAAACAGAAATGGGAAAAAAACTAAAACACTTGAAGTTCTGTTGTTGTATTTTATAACTTACCTCCGGGAAAATCTCTGAATTTGAATTTTATTTAGATTTGTAGACATATTGAAAAATAAAAATGATAACTTATATGAGTCATGATTTTCCTTTTGCTTCCAAGTTTGTAACAAATCTATACTAACAAAAGTAAGTTGAAAGACTCTGGGGTGGAGAGCAGGGGTGAGGAGGCTGGGCTGCCTATCGTAGAGCGATGAAGCCACATGGAAAGAGCTGAGTTGCAGAATAGCACCCATGCCAGTCCTAAAGGAAAAACACAGCCCTCATGGTGCAGCAAGGGGAGTGTGAGGCCTCTGAGAAAGGAACAAATGTGGTTTCTGAGGTCTAGAGTTTAGAGCGAAAGATTTGCTAGAGTAGTGGTTAATTTTATTATTACTGACACAAAAACAAGTTACACACACACACACACACGCTAGAATAACAGATTATTCATAGATGCCCTCATTGGCATAATTTACATAATTAGTACTAAATGGCTCAGATAGATTTAAAAACTAAGTTTGCATTGGTATCCTACAACAACTGTACCACTGAGTACCCAGAGACAGTTTATATGACACTACTCTCTCCACCTCTTCCCTTGACGTACTTCATTCCTTCCTTCTTCACTCTGTGACCCAAATTCACTCCATCGGCCTTTGAGAACTGCCATTGATACGTTGTGGACATAGCCTAAGCTCAGTGATGAAACAGAATGAAAATAGTAGCTAAATTTTTGTTGTAGAGTTGGGTACTTGAACAAGCAATTGACCAGGAGTCCAAGGACCTATCCCCTAGCCTAAGCTCTGCTAATGAGTATCCATGTGATTAGTCACATATGCTAACTAATTACACAGCTTTGTAAGTAAAGTGAACCTTGACTTTTCACATGTAAAATAAGCTAAGAATTTAGTTTCTGACCACCTAATAACGCTGTAGGGTCAAGTGAGATTATAAATATAAAAGCTTTTACAAACTGTAAAGTACTATAAAACATACTGAATTCATATTGATAATCAGGAAGTATGGACATTTATCTAGAATAAATGTGAAATGATAACTTGAGGTGATGGGTTAGAAGGATAAAAACAAAAGCTAGAAAACTGCAGGAACTAAATAAAAAATATAATAACGCCAGCAATAAGAATGTTTAATGTGATTCTATTTACATCACTGCTGAAGTTTGGTAGAGGCAGGGAGCATCTGAATTTTGTATAATTGTTGACATGTTGTTGATTTAGTGCCCAAAGTTTGCCTAGCAAACATCACAAAGGCTAAGCTAATTTTGAGACACAATAATACCAACTTTCTGTGACCCCCCAAAATCTGCCCCATTCTTTAATTTTTATTTTCAGTTCATTATGTACTGCCCTCAAGGTTATAATAGAATTAATAGAAAAGATGAGTAAATAATAAACACTGTTGCCAGAAAAATAAACACTGAATTGGGCTATTTCTCCTAAGAGTATCACAGATAAAAACAAATGAGGTATTTTTTCTGCCCTACTTGCATTTAAAAGTCCTCAACGTTCAAGTTCTGAATTTTCTTTGTTAAAGGGCACCAAAAAACTGGAATAAATTCATAGAACACTAACCAAATCAAAATGAATAGTAAATTAAGAAGGATTGAAAGAATGGGGCAATCTCAGTTATGAGAAAAACAAAACAAAAAACATGGTAAGAGGCCAAGGGTAGATAATAAATTTAGAACCATTTTGCACAGCAAGTGAAGGACAAAATATCATGCATTAAAGTTCTTACTGGTAGGACCTATTGTTACAAAAGAAAATACACAATGACACAAGAATTATCTAGCTTCGGTTACGTGCAAAAGAATTAACCCATTTTTCAGAATTAACTTGAGGATCATAACTGTAGTTATCCATAATGCCAATTTGTTTGACGTGTCCAAGTCATTTATATTCCTTCTTTTCCTTCCACAAATGGTAGAAATAAAAATGCAAATAACCTAGACACCATCCCTCAATGCTAATAAATGCTCAAGTGTAAACAGTGCAAAATAAAGATAGATGCTATAGGATAAACAATTTGTACTTTATTGCTAAATTATTCCAAATCTCAAGGAAATGTAATTGCTCTCATATTATAAAACAATAACACCCCAAATCATGACTACCAGGAGACTATTTAAAAATGTTTCTTCAAAAAAAAGTTTCTTCGGGCATATCATGACTTCCATGTTTCTGCGCCACGTGCAATGTCTTTTCATAGTGGACACCAGGCAGGAAGTGTTTACTCTCGCCAAGGAAGATGTAAAATTGCCTCTCTCCCATCGCTACTGAGCTTGCTGCTACCACAGAGGGAACGGAACTGCCAAACACAACACATATGTGAGTGCAAGACGGAGACATGAGAGAAGGGAGTCACAGCATCGCACAGCCTCAAGGGCATTTGGTGAGATTGGGAACAAAATCAGGTCTTCCAAAAGAAATCGATTGAGAAAGATTCACCATGCACTCTGATTAAATACATATGCAGAAAATAAAAGCTAATGATAAAAAACTAAGCAGACATTTTACTGACAATCATAATGGGACAAAGGAATACAAGGCACACAGAAAAAGAATCCAGGCCAAGCCAGGTGTATTTCCTCAAGTGATATAAGATTATTACTATTCCCTCAGAGAGAAAACCTGATAAAATGTGGCAGACATTTCTCATTTTTAAAAAATGCTTCTAATATAAAAGTGGAAAAAAACTATTTCCTAAGATCATATGTAGAATCTATTAGAAACCAAAAGAAAATTTGAAAAGGTGACATACTATAAGCATCCCGCAAAAAGCCAAGAGCAAAATAGGAATGACTGAAGTCATTAATAGTCTGGAGAGTGTGAGCTCATTCAACAAAATTGAAGAAATAGTTTGCTAATTAATTCAGTTTTAAGGAAAAAAAGAGATAAAACATTTATTATTTACAGATGATGTAAATTTATACCTGGAGGATCCAAAAGAAATAATTAAAAGTTGTTGTTATTAATTTTTTAGAAATATGGTGGCATGCATGTGACAGTGTGAAGTTGGAACATATTTCTTTTTTAAAATGAAACTTATCAGGGGTGGCATTGGTTCATACGGTCTACCTGTAAGATTTTCTGATTGATTGCATGTTGGCAGCAAAAGTGAATGGCCTGTCGAAGTCCAGAGTCTAACCTGGATCATGAGTCAACTTCCGCGTCCAGCACATCCGCTTCACTGCAGGCCGCCGTCAGCTCTGGCCCCGTGTCGGCAGCAGCTCCGTTCTTTCTCCTCCAGGCAACTATCTCACAGAGTCTGAATTTTTTTTTAAAAATGAGCTGTAATCAACATATAATGTTATATTAGTTTCAGATGTACAATATAATTATTTGACATTTGTATATATTACAAAATGATCATCACGACATCAAGTCTAGTTAACATCCATCACAGCACATAAAATTTTTTTTCTTGTGATAAGAATCTCTAAGTTACACTCTCTTAGCGACTTTTAAATGTACATTGCAGTATACTTGTTAACTACAGTCATCATGCCGCACATTATATCCCCAGGGCTTATTTTGTAACTGGAAGTTTGTACTTCTGAGCTCTTTCACTCATTTCACCAACCCTCCACCTCTGTCAACCACCTTTCTGTTCTCTGTATCTATGAGGTCAGTTTTGTGTGTGGGGGGGGGGAAGATTTTACATACAAAAATTATTATGTGGTATTTGTCTTGCTCTGCTAAACTTATTTTATTTAGCATAATACCCTCATAGTTCATCACGTTATCACAAATGACAAGGTTTCATTTTTTATGGCTGAATAATATTCCGTGCGTGTGTCACATTTTCTTTATTCACTCATCCATTAAGGACACTTAGGTTGCTTCATGTCTTGGCTATTATAAATAATGATGCAATGGATGTGGGGTGCACCTACCTTTTTAGTTCCCTTTGGGTAAACACCCAGAAGTGGCATTGTGAGATCTTATGATAGTGCCATTTGTAACTTTTTGAGGAACACTTTATACTGTTTTCCATAGTGGCTTCACCAATTTACATTCCCACCAATAGTGCACAGCATTCCCTTTTCCTCACATCCTCTCCAACACCTGTCATTTATCAACTTTTTGATAACTAATTTTTTCTCATTCCATCTGCCTTTGAGAACTGCCATTGGTATGTTGTGGACATAGCCTAAGCTCAGTGCTCAAAAGAATATTTTATTAAGGAGATATACTCTCAGCTTAGAATCTATTTTTTTTTAATTGTTGCTCAAGTACAGTTGCCTCCATTTTCACCCTCCCATGGCCCCCCACCCCACCCACCCTTACCTCCCACCCTGGAATCTACCCTCTTTGGCTTTGTCCATGTGTCCCTTTATAGGTGTGAGGTGATACTGTGGTTTCAATTTGCATTTCCCTAATGATTAGTAACGTTGAGCACATTTCATGTACCTTTTGGCCATATATACGTCTTCTTTGTAAAAATGTTTTCAAATCTTCTGCTAATTTTTTAATCACATTATTTTTTTTTTGGTATAGAGTTGTATAAGTACTTTTTAAAATTTTGGATATTAATCCCTTATCAGATATAGGATTTGTAACCACTTTCTCCTGTGTAGTAGGTTACCTGTCATTTTGTTGATGATTCCCTTTGCTGTGTTAAAATAATTTTAGAACTAATAAGTGATTTCTATAAAGTGGTTCTATTTAAGAAAACACACAAAAACCAATAGTTTTCACTTATGAATAAAAAACATTTAAGTTGAAAAATAAAATTGGGAAAAAGATAAAATTTATATTAGCAACAAAATGTGGTAACTCCTGTGTAGGAATTTAACAAAAAAGTAATAAAAACTGTAAGAAGAAACCTATATAGCCTTACTAAGAACATACTGGAGAAACATACCATTTTCCTAGATGAAAAGACTTAACCTCATTCAGATATAAAACAATTATGTTACTAAATAAATTTAATAATATTCCAAACAGAAGTTTGCCTTTTTTGTTTCTGAAATTTGACAAGTAGCTGCAAGATTTAAATGTGGCCCATCAAATACGAAAATGTATTTGTTTGATATTGTGAATATAAAGCCTAAATCAGATGCCAGAATAGAAAAATATATCAGTGGACTAGTACAGAGTTCAGAAATAATGCAAATACATAGGTGGGCAAAAGTAGGTTTACAGTTGTGAGTATGTGAAACACAGATTCTTCTTCTGAGTTAATAAAACTATTACAATCATAACCTGAATGTCTTCCCATACAGACAACTATAAACCTACCCTTGCCTACCCCAGTATGTATTAAAATCTATATATAATAAATTTGGCATTTCACAGCAGTAGGGAAAAGATGTTTTATTCAATAAGTAGTATGGAGACAATTAGTTGTCACATCAGAAAGAATAGTTGAATTCTTATACCACACTTATACCGTAGTGAATGATGAGTCATTTAAGACGTGAATGTGAAAACAGCAGAACTATAATCATACTAAAAAGAAATATAGGGGAAATTTTTGTAATGGAAGGAGTACAAGTCAAAATAAGTCAGACGTCATTCTTCATGTATGAGCTTGGCAAAATGAAAAAAGATTACATTTAATTTAAAACTGGAGAAACAAACACTGTTATATTTTTGATGGGAATATAAGTTGTTACAAAGGTGAATAAACTATGACCCAGCAATCATAATTGTAAGAACATGTTATTTGAAAATAATGGCAAGAATATCCAGTCCAAAATTTATTTACAATAGCAAATCACTGGAACAAATCCACTAGGGAGTAATTAAACAAATCATAATATGTCTATAGAATCAAATACTGTCCAGTCATTAAAAAGAATGATATGCATAACCTGGAAATAAGTCTTGAATATATTATTAAAAAGCAGTTTTTCCACTATCATGTAGAGCATGGTTCTACAGACAAGATTAATTGGTTACTGCAAGGGGAACACGGAGACTGAGTCTGCTACCCTTCACCCCTATTCATCAAGCCTCTGAAGTCACAGTAGGGTTGTCTCCAGGAATGAATGGCATTTGAGTCAAAGAGACATGCTGGTAACACAAATAGGCGATGGTGCTGTGGAGGACTAGGCAGATGGTAGAGCCATAAAACGTTATTGTTGTAACACTACCCCTATCACTTCACTCTAGCTGAAAACAGGTGAAGTATAAGCCCTTAGCAGACGACTCTACCCTCCCTCCCAAGCTGGCTACTGATAGTTTAGTTGGAATCCTCCACCATACAGATAAGTTTTGATGAACACCAATGCCATGAGAAGCACAGGCACGCACACACACATGCAAAGGAATTGATATGTGAGTAAAAATAACTACTTATACTATTAGAAAGTACACTTAAAATAAAATTTAATTATCCTTAAAGTGATGCTGGCAGGTATTTCACCTAGGAAGTATAGGTAGGAGATTTCAAAAAAGAAGCAATATATTGTATTTGTTTAACTTAAACAAAAACAAACCTTGACTTATAGCTTAAATAGTCACATCTGAAGAAAAAAAATCAGTGAGATGGAAAAGATTAAAGAATTTTTCCAGAACGTGTCACAAATGAATGAAATTTAAAAATTTAACAAGAGTAGTTATAAAAAGACAGAAGGAAAATTCCCAAAAGTTAACAATGGGTATCACATGGAGGGCTCTGTGGAGATCACACAGAAATGGAGATCCCATGGGGAGGGAGGTGAGGAGAATAGGGGAAAAGGTACAGGGAATAAGAAGCATAAATGGTGGGTACAAAATAGTCAGGGAGAAGTTTAAGAATATGGGAAATGGAGAAGTCAAAAAACTTATATGTATGACCCATGGACATGAACTAGGGTAGAGGAATGCTGGTGGGAGGGGAGTATTCCACTCTTCCATAGGGACAACTCTTCCATAGGGAAGAGTGGAATAAAGAGGAGAAACAAATGGGACAACTGTAGTAGCATAATCAATAAAATATATTTTTTAGAAAAGAATAACACCTAAGATGGAATTGGTGCCACCATAGGGAACAGAGCAGATGGAGGCAAGAGTCGCCCAAAGCAGTGCTGACAAGAGAAAGGAATGAGCACAGAAGACAATGTCCCTTCAATTTTGTGGCAAATGATAGCCTAAGGTCTGGCTTTCCCATATGATAAGTAAATATTAGAAGAGGCCTGGCTCAAAGCTAAAAAAAAAAAGTTAAAAGTTTAAATTAGTTGCAACATCTGTAATTTTTGAAATCCTTTTACGAAATGACAAATAGTAAGAATCTGATGACCATGGAAATTCTGGAGGTGAGAGAGTACAAGGTAAAGAACAAATTATTTCAAAATTTATTTCAAAAGCAGTTCTTAGTCTTTGGCAGTTCCTCAGCAGCTTTTTGGCGGAAATGCCTGTACTAACACATGCATGAGCAGATCACCTTCTGGAAGTTCCACATGTTGCTTCACTCTTCTTTCCTCCTCTTGTAAAGACTTAGTCTTCCAAGTGACATTTATTTACCAAGATTATCAAAACCAAATAAAAAACAAAAGCAGGTAATGTTGACCTTGAAGTGATATAAACTTGGACAGTTTTTTCTTTTTTTATTGTGTTTCCTTAAAGCAAGTATGAAGTCCAGTTTTGTCGTGGTGACATTTCAGAGGGCCAGCCCTTTAGGGGGATATCCATCTGTGTTCGTGTTCCCCTGCAGGTGATAGACTCTGGAAATGTCTATTATCTTGAAAGAACTTCTTGGGTAATTCTCAAGACTTCGTTTCTCAATCCAGCAATGTTTTTGAGCAACTGCATGTCTTTTTCAGAATCAGAATTACTGTCTTCAGGGAATCTGGCTCACCCTGTCCCTTTAAGTCATTTTCTGTATAACTTGAGATGGAACATTTGGGACATGGCCCAGGTAAAATGTCCTGTCTCAGAAAAAGCTTCTACTTATCCCAAGGCAGTTGTGGTAAGAGAGCCAGTCTTGGACTCCCGAAACACCTTTGTGTCTTCTCCCCATCTCATGTTGGTTGTTGTCCTTTACAGACATCCAGTGGTCTTTTTCTCCTTCTACCATTATTTTAAAGACTGATTTTATATACTCATTTATACTCTAGTATGAATGACTTTAATCATTGAAACTATTTCCAGAAAACTTGCATTCAATCCTTGTTTCTAATTATGTAAAAAATATTTTGTCCTTCATTAAATTTAGGCATCATATAAAATTTCACAATTATGAATTCTCATCACATTCCATGATTTTTTCTCTTGCGTGAAAGAGAAAACAAGCAGAACCCTAACTGGACTCTGGCAGTGAGTAAGCCAGTCCAGAGCTGATTCAGAGCAGAATGTTGCAGGCTCGGGCAGTGGGTGTGGCTTCGGCACCCTGGACCCACCCACCTAGGCCCCACTCTTCTTACTCACTGCTTCCTTTCCTCTAGTCATCCACCAGCTCTCTTGGTCCATTATCATTCTCTTCCTCAAGAAGCTGCTGTATCAGTGGTGATCAAGCCCATGTACTCTGTGCTTTCTTCCTTTCCTTACGTTCATCTAAACCCGCGGGTGCTTAGAAGGCATCATGTCCACATGGCCTAAAAGTTCTACTTCCACCTTTATTTTACAAATTACTTCAGCTGGAATTTCTGAGTGTGGAAAAGTGTCAGAAGATTTATGAATGAAAACACTGAAATGAATAAGAGGAAGAAGATAACACAAGTGTTCTCGAACCTGAAAAGTGAAATGCACACATGTACTCCTCCTCATTTCCTTCCTCCCACCTTCAAATGTTGTAGAGCCAGAGACAGCCTGGAGCACGAGGGGCAGACAAATCTCAAAGCAAGGAAGGAGAGAAAGATCTCGCAACAAAGGCCTCACCTCTTCTGGGGGGTAGCGGACCAAAGCTGAGAGTAGTTATTTAGCTGTAAGTAAAGTAAGAATTCATGTTAATACACTGATCGAATCTATTACTAAAATGTGACTTTTAGAATTTGAACATGCTCACAGTTATTCTATGATACGAAAGAATAAAAAAGTTGTGAGCTAAATCCAAGATACCAGATACGGTGAAAAATAGAACCACTTCATTGAGCAGTTTAAAGGGACAGGAGGAGAAACAAAAACAGTGTCTTCAGCATGTGCCCTAAGGACAGGTGCACACTGCCATACTTTGACACTAGCTGCATTTAGTGTGTTTTCATTTAGGAGGAGCAATATTTGAGGCAGAATCATCTATGAAGATGACAATGTCAGGTTGTCATTGGTTTTAGAGAGAGGACATTCAGTCCTAATTGTGTCAGGTGTGCTGAATAACAAGGATTCAAAACATGCCCAGTAATTAATGATACCAGTAATTTATGTTATCACCTGAGGAAAAAGTAAAATATAAAAATCAATATCTTTATTATAAAAACCTTACCCCGATCCAGAGTGAAGACAGCTTTGGGGTGATGGGGAAAAGTCCCTGGAGAGATGCTGTAGGCCTAGGTGAGGAGAGAGAAAGCGCTTTGAGGAGTCTGAGAATGAGCACCTCTCTTTGTATGGAATGACAAAAGAGGAGAGCATCAGTACAATTATTCTCGAGAACAAGCAAAACAAGGTGGTTGTCAGAAGTACAGGGTGCTATTTGTTCACTTTTTCTCCAAACCAATGGATTCTTACATAAAAGACTTTACTTCATAAAATAAAATGGCCAGAGTTCAGACTCTGTTTTTGATGATTTTAAAACCTGTCAGCAAGTTCTTTAACATTGTTCTTATCAAGAGATAAAGTCTAAGTCCCCTCCCTTGGGTATACACTGACATTGATGACTCTTAAGTACAGATTCAACAGTGGTGTTGCATGAACCTTGAGTCTAGCTCATAAAAAAGATAGAACTTCCACCTTGCTCATTAGAGAACTCAGCTCCGAACCACCATGCAAAAATGCCAGCTACTCTGACGCCGTTGTGCCAGAGAGAAAGAACAAAAGAAGAACACAGAGACAGTGATGCCGCAGGAGCCTCAAGTGTTCAAGTCTTCTCAGCCCTGGTTCACTAGCCGGGTGAGTAAGCCTTCAGAGGATTGCAGTCCAAGTCCCTCTCTGACTGCAAGCGTGAGGGCAGCTCTGACTGACGACTGCCCAGCTGAGCCCGGTCAAGCCCAACATAATAAAAATTACGTCAGTGTTTCTAAACCACAAAAGCTTGTTGTTTTGAGATGGTTTGTTACATAACAATAAATAATTTGAACACTGGTATACATCAGAATAGCCTTATATATTTTATAAATAAGGCTATTAAAATAGTTACCTGATATGTAAAAAAACTATAAAAATTAAATGTACATGCATTTGTTATTATCTTATTACTTAGTTTGAAGTATCCTATATACTTTACCGAAAATTAATTTAGCAGTACATGCATGTGATTTATAAACACACAAATGAACATATATTGGGGGGTGCTTCTGAAGATATTTTACAGATAAGTATGTGCCATGAAAATATTTGGAGACCACTGGTATGGGGACTGGGCCTTGAGCCAGGCCTGAAGATTAGGTTCACGTCTCCCCTCTGTCCCATTAGCTTTGTGACATTGAGTGCATCTCTGTACTAGTTTCCACCTCTGTAAGTGAGAATTAATAACTGTGCCACATTCATAAAGGCAAATTTCAAAATTGGAAAGAAATAGGAAAATAAAGTGTCTTACTAAGTTACATTTTCCCAAACTTTCTGTTTCAGGAAAAAGCTTTGTAATGTATTAGGAACCAGGGTAGGCTTAATCACAAGCTGGTGTGTGTGTGCGTGTGTGTGTGTGTGTTAAGGAAAACTCAAATTAATTTTATTCTGGACAGTTAATTGAAATACATTAATGTATACCCATATCTTCCCTCATACAGTTTTAGAATTACTTGAACCCTTTTTCTAATATTATCATCAATACTCATCTCAAAATGTTGCCATAATCCTTAGATTTGAAATCCGATTTCAGTTTTTTATAAATAGACTTTATTTTTTTAATAGATTTTAGATTTACAGAAAAATTAAGAAAGTACAGAGAGTTCCTGGATGCAGTTTCTCCTTTCTTTTATTAATATCTTACTTTAGCACGGTACATTTGTTGCAATTAATGGATCGATACCTAATATACCCCTTTTGAGTTCCAGGATCCTATCCAGGATGACACAATACATTTAGCTGTATGTCTCCTTAGGTTCCTATTGCTTGTGACAGTTTCTTAGGCTTTCTTTGTTTAGGTTTGACAACCTAGACAACTTTAAGAAGTGTTGGTCAGGAATTTACAGGATCTGCTTATTAGAACTTGTCTGATGTTTTACTCATGTTTATACTGGGGTTACGGTTTGGGGGAAAGACTATCACAATAGCAAAGAGCATCTTTCATTACAGTATACCGAGTATACATACTATCGACATGATTTATGAATGTTAGTGTTGTTCTCTGAGTTAGTGTTTATTAGGTTTCTCCACTGTAAAGTTAGCACCACCCCCTTTCCAAATCTGTCCTCTTTGGAAGGAAGTCACTATATGCAGCCCAGAGTTATGCTCCCTCTCCTTGAGCACAGAGTATCTACATAAATTACTTGGACTTCTTGTGCATGGGAGTTTCATTCATTCTCTTATTATTATTTATTCAATTATTTATCATGTCGATATTATGTCAGTTTGGACTCATGTATATTTATTTTATACTTTGGGTTATGATCCAGTGCTATTTTATTTTATTGTTTAAATTGTTCCCATTGTGGTCACTGAGAGCTCTTTCAGCTGGTTCTTGTTTCCCTTTGAAACTTTCCCATCGACATGGGTTTTGTTTATTGGTGAGCATTCCTTATTTTCGGGCACTAGAAGATGGGGCAAGCATATCTTGTATATTTCCTAATCCAGTTCTAGAACCAATATTCTCTAAGAAGTCCCAATTGTCATTAGTTTTTTATGTCATCATGAAAATATGCAATACCGGGATCCCTCACCTATCACAGGAGTTACATTCCAGAGACCCCCTCCATAGGTGAAAATCCACGAAGTAGTGGTGTTATATTTGTTTTATTATTTACACATATTTTAAGGCTTTATAAACCCTTCCCACACTCCTATAAGCCTTTCCCACTCTCTTATTAACCTTTCCCACACTCTTACAAACATTTCATACGTTCTTAAACACTCTCTACACTCTTAAGCCTACGTAATTTTAACAACATACAGAAGTCTACATGGGTACTCACCAGTGAAGCACACAGTGGTCCCTCACTATATCACAGCTCACTTACCCGTAATACAGTGAAGCCGCAATAAGTGAACCGCGATATAGCAAGGGACGACTGTACATGTTTCTTTACGCACCTTGAAAACATCTTTTAACCTATAACAAAACCAAGTACATTAAGATTTTTTTATAATTTGTCACAATTATGTGAAATGAGTGAAATGGGGAGAATCTCATAATGAAGGCCCTGGAAACCTGAAAAAAGAATAATTTTGAAAACAAAATGTGACATTTGAGGAGTTTAATCACACAGACTTTATCAATATTTTAACAGTAATAATCATAGAAAAGATAAAGTTTAGAAAAATCCATACTTTATTCCTCAGGCACTGGTTTTCTGAGTTGAAACACCAAATATATTAATGAATAAAAATACATGAAACTCAGTGAGTAAAGTTTTATGATATTAGAGTTCTATGCCATTAGCCAGTGGGATTCACCAGTATGTGCCAAATATCTGGAGGCACAGGAAGAAAGGTAAACAGGCAGGACATAAAAAGTTCCTTAAGACTACCCCAAAATTACCAGCATATTTGTATTTACTTCAAACTCTCAAGAAAGAGAAGAACCGTCTTTTAAAAACAGTAAAATGGTAGGTCTGGAAAGGACCTAAATACAGTGATTTTGTCCATATTAGTTTTCTAGGGCTGCCATAACAGAATACCACAGACTAGATTGCTTAAACAACAGAAATTTAATCTCTCACTGTATTGGAAGCTAAAAGTCCAAGATCAAGGTGTTGGCAGGTTTGCAGTCAAGTTGGCAGAGTAGGTAAATACTGTACTCACCTGCTCCCATGATCACAGTAAAATTATAACTGAACTAAAAAAAAACTACAATTAAACTGTAGAAAAATCATCATTGAGAACCACTAAAGATTGAGCTGAACAGAAGTCCTATAACTAAGGATATTCAGAAAAAGCTGTGTTGAGACTATTGAAGGGGCAGAAATGAGGAACAACACGCAGGCCCCACACCCACGTGTGGTGGTTAAAAATTGGGAGGAATATCTTGGGTTTGCAGTTACAGCCTGAGGAAAGAGGAGTCACAGCCCCACACCAGATTCCCAAGCCTAGGGTTCCGGTGCAGTGAAAAGGCGCCCCCATAACTTACAACTGTGAAAATGAGTGAAGATTGTGGCTGAGATACAGGACTTCTGGAGCCCCAGGTGTCCCTCTTAAAGAGCCCACACACAAACTTACTGGCGGCAGGCACACTTGCTCTGAGCTCCAGCACTGGGATAGTAGCTCCAAAGGCACTGGGGATAAGGGGAGAAATTGAATTGTCTGGTTTCAGGGAGAGGCTGAATGGGCAGCTTTCTCCCAGGCAAAATTGCAGGCAGAAGCCATTGTTCCTTTGACGAGCTGTCCCCCTGTAAGTGTAGGTGGGCTTCATATCTGAATCTCCATCAACCTGGCTAACACATTTGCCCTGTCCCAGTGATTCCCTGAGACCCCCAACTTGTAGGCCCACCCAAGGCTCTTCCAGTGGCTTTTCCACATAAATGGCCTGTCTTGGCTCATGGTGTGAACTTTCCCATAATCTTTCAAAGGTTCCCAAGCTTCTAACAAGCAGCATCTGGCTTAAGCATGCCCCTGACCTCTTGCTAAGCAGCCCCAAGCCCAGCAGTAGTGACAGTAAGCCTCACTCTATAGCTTAGCCTCTCACAGGAACCTCCAAGCCCAGCCTAAGGAGAAACCATCTGCCGATCTCTTTCTGTTTTGTACCAGGTAGTCCCAGGCAGAGCACAGGGAGCACCTGACCTTGAACTGCACCTCCTATGAGGCCCCAGAACCAACACACCTTGTAGCCAGGTTCAGACCGCACCAGAGCACCACACAACCATTTCCATAAAAAACACACTCAAAGGGAAAACTTGGCAGGCACCAGAAGACCACTAGGCAAATCCCACTTTGTAAAGTCAGCCTCTGAACAGAAGCTCCTCGACTGTAGTCATAGCCAGCTCTCACAAACAATCTGCCTGAGAGTTAATCCTTCCTGTTGACATGCGAACAGTAATCAAGTCTCAACTACAACAGGAAGGCACACACAGCCCACACGAGGGACGCACCTGGAGCATCCAGCTCCAGTAATTAAGGAGATTGCCCCACTGGGCCCCACAGGATACCTACTAGATGAAGCCACTCTACCAAGACCAGGATACGTAGTAGTTCTACCTGATACATAGAAACAGGCACAGGAAGGCAGCCAAAATGAGGAGAAAAAGAAAAATGTCTCAAATAAAATAACAGAAGAAACCTAAACCCACCTCCCTCCCTTGGGGTGGGGGCACAGGTGGGGAGAAAATGCAGACAACTGTAAGTGAACAACAATAAAGTCATTTAAATAAATAAATAAATAAATAAATAAATAAATAAATAAATGTAACACACACACACACACAATAATAGAACTCCAGAAAAAGAACTAAACAAAATATAGACAAGCAATCTACCAGATGTAGAGTTCAAAACACTGGTTATAGGGATGCTTCATGATCTAAGTAAAAACTTCAACAAGGAGATAGGAAACATAAAAATGGAGAGAGATAATACAAAAAATAACCAGTCAGAAATGAAAAATATAATAACTGAAATGAAGAATACATTAGAGAACTTAAACCATAGATTAGATAAAACAAAGGATTGAGGCAGCAATTTGGAAGGTAAGGTAGCAGAAAAAAGAAAAACAAAGAATCAGAACAGCAAAAAGAAAAAAGAACCCCAAAATGAGAATAGTTTATGGGGGCTCTGGGGCAGAATGGAGTGTACCAACATTTATATCATAGGAATATCAAAAGGAGAGAGAGAGTAAGAACTGAAAACATATTTGAAGAAATGATGATGAAAAACTTTCCTATTCTGGCAAAGGAAACAGACATACAAACTGAAAAAGTGCAGAGAGTATGAAACATGATGAACTAAAAAAGGCCCACACCAAGACATATCATAATTAAAATGCCAAAGGTTACATACAAAGAAAGTATCTTAAAAGAGCAATAGAAAAGCAATTAGTTACCTACAAGGGAGCTTCCATAAGACTGTCAGATGATTTCTCAAAAGAAACTTTGCAGGCTAAAAAGGGATTGACATGAAATATTTAAAATAATAAAAAACAAGGACCTACAACCAAGATAACTCTACCCAGCCAAGATATCATTTAGAAGCAAAAGGAAGATAAAGAGCTTCCTAGATATCCTCCCCCACCAAAAAAAAGTTAAAGGTGTTCATCATCACCAAACCAGTACTGCAAAAAATATTAAAGGGACTTCTTTAAGAAGAAGGAAAAAATAAAAAAATATAAATAATAAAATGGCAATAACTACTTATTTATCAATATTTACTTTAAATGTAAATGGATTAAATGCTCTAATCAAAAGACTGAATAGAAAAGAAAACAAGACTGTTACATATATATACAAGGTGACTCACTTCAAACTGGAAAAAGATATTTCATGAAAATGGAAACAGAAAAAAAAAGCTGGGCTAGTAATACTTATACCATACAAAATAGACTTTAAAATAAAGGCTATAACTAGAGACAAAAATGGACATAGTAATTCCCAAAACACTAATTTGAAAAGAAATATGCATTCATATGTTCATTGCATCATTATTTACAATAGCCAAGATATGGAAGCAACCTAAATGTCCATCAATAGATGAATGGATAAAGAAATGATGCATATGTATAATAAAATATGACTCAGCCATAGATAAGAATGTAATCTTACAGTCTGCAATAATGTGGATGGTCCCAGAGGGTATTTTATTGAGTGAAATAAGTCAGACAAAGAAAAACAAATGCCATATGATTTTATTTGTCTGTGGAATCTAAATAAATAAATAAACAAAACAGAAACAAACTCAGATATAGAGAACATTTTGACGATTGCCAGATTGGGGAGGGGTGAAAAGGGGGAAGGGATTAAGAAGTACAAATTGGTAGATACAAAATAGTCAAGAGGGTGTTATATATATATATATATATATATATATATATATATATATATACACATATATATATATAACATTGTGAACATAATAATACTGTAACAACTACATAAGGTGTCAGTGGGTGATCACTTTGGTTATATAAATGTCTAATCACTATGTTGTACAGCTGGAACTAATAGAATATTGTATGTCAACTGTAATTAAAATTTTTTTTAATATATTAAAAATTAAAAATTGTTGGTAGGTTTGGTTTATTCTGAGACCTTTCCCCTTGGCTTGCAGATGGCTGCCTTCTTACTGGGTCTTCACCTGGTCTTTTCTCAGTGTTCATGCATCTCTGATGTATCTACTTGTTCAAATTTTCTCTTATTGTAAGGACACCAGTTTGATTGGATCAGGACCCACCCTAGTGGCCTCTTTTTAACTCAATCTTCTCTTGAAGGCTTATCTCAAATATAGTCTTACTTTGAGATAAGTAAGGGAATTAGGGAATTCCCTTACTGGAAATTGGGGTTTCAACATACTAGTTTGGGGGAAAAACAATTTAGCCCTTGACAGAGTCCAAACTCATTATTTTATAGATGAGAAAACCAAGATCCAGTGAAGTAAACGGATTCATCTAGGATTATATAAAATTGGAATTAGAAACCAATTCCTTCTCCTGGGCTATAGATTTTTCTTCACTGTACTAACTCTAAAAGAAACTATTCTAAGATTGAAAAGTTTAAAAACAAATGACAGTGCAGGACATTGAAAATTCTTTATACTAATATTCTCTCATGTTTTATAAAGCTGTGATAGAATATGTGACCAAATCCAAGAAAAGTTTATTCAAGAATATTCAAGGTATAGTCTAGTCTCATTTATTTATAATTAAAATTTTAAATTATAAAATAACTCCAAAATACAGAAAATAATACAACTTTCTCATACAGATATAACAGATTAGACAGATGGAATATTCATTTTAGGTCTTTTTTAAAAAATAGAATATATGTAGACACAGTAAAAATCCCACTGTTACAGGGTGCAGCCAAGAGAGGGTCCCCAAATGGACATTTAAAATGTGGTCCGGAACTCAAGGTGTTCAGAAAATATTAGGATGTCCTCACAGTCCCCGCCCCAGGTGTGGGTAGGAGGAAAGGACAAATGGAGTAAGCCCATTAAGAGCTGTTTCCCATAGCAACAGCCTTGCAGCTAACCTCTGGCATGGTCATTTAACATATCTATAACCTTTGACTGGTTACATAGATATGTTAAATAGCTGTGGCCATGCTCTGAACCAGGGGGATGGAAGTAACTTCCCCACCAAGATGTAACTGGGGCGGGGGCAGTTCCCCTGAGTTATAGCGCCTGTGTGGGAGCTCGGAGAAGATTGGCTCCACGACATGGGGTGACACCTGCCCAGACCCACAATGGCGACCAGAAAAGCTGGAAAGGACAGCAGATTAACGGCAGGTGTGGCCGAGTGTGGGAGGAATCAGAAATGGAGCTGTAGAGGAAGATTGGCGCGGGGATTTAAACCCAGACACAGCAGCCATAGGAGAGAGAACCTTGCGGCTTTTTGGCAGAGTAGAGGGCTCCTGCAGCTCTGTGAGAGAGAATTCACCATGCAGATTTAGCAGAAAATCGTCACTCGGCCAAAGCCAATTGACAACCCCGTCTCCCTGCAGCTTTGTGGGGAGAACCACGCGGTTTCGTCAGAGTGCAGACCCCTGCAGCTCTGGTAGGAGAGAGGACCACGTGGCTTTGGGGTGCTCCTTTTGGCCACGCAGCCTGGGAAGCAAGAGAGACTTTGCCTGGAAGAAGGGTAAAAGAACTCTTACCAGTAGGCCATGAGACAGTGCTGCATGGCTTTGGATTAATTGGAGATCCTGCCTGGACAGCAACACAGCTGATGGTGCTGGGAACTGAGAAAGGTCTCCCAGCCAACAAGGATTACTGGGAATAACCAGACACTGCCTGAGCCATGGACTTCTATTTCCTTTCCTGACATACTGTACCCTAGTCAGGGCGGAAGGGGAAGGAAGGACTGTGTGTGTTTGTGGGTGTTTTAAGGGACTTTAAGTTTTCTGATAAAGACATTAGGTCACTACTTTAAGTTTGTACAGTAGTAAGTAAACATTTCCTTTCCTTTTCACAAATCTCTGGCATTAAGTGACATCTTTCCTATAGGCGGTGGACATGATGGACCTGGGTCTCTTTCAGTAATAGTATATCGTCCCAGGCCCCCCGGTCTTTGTTCTGTAACACCACCCCCTTCCTTCATCATCCACCATTTATTTTATGACTATTTTAAATTGTACTATATATTTACATATACATTAACATACACTACTGTTTGTGTGTTTTAAATGTTGCATAAGTTATTGTACTATATATTATTTTTTACTCATATTTGTAACAAATGTACATGTTGATTTAGGTTGATAGATTCATTTATTTGGATCAAGAAATTATATTATGTTGTGTCAATAGAACACAATTAAAGTTTATGTCTCTATAGGGTGGCAGGTTTTTGCACGTTTTCTTTATTATAAACAGTCTATACTTGAATGTTTATACATCAGTATTTAGGGACATATTTCTAGCTTGTGGACATAGAAATAAAATTACTGGTCAAATACTATGCATATCTTCAATTTTCCTAGAGTTGCCACATTGCTATCCCCAGTACATCACCTAGTATGTACACCTACCAGTGATCCTTTAGAGCTTCCAACAACGGCTACTTTACCAAGACCTGTGTTGCCTAACCAATCAGTCTTGCTCATTTGATGGCTATGAAATATTTCACTTTGATTTAAGTTGCACTTACCTAATTATTAGTTAGCTTGAACACCTTTTCAGTTTATTGGCCACTGGCTGAGAGTTACCCATTTGCCTACTTGTTCCTGAACTTTTTGGTGCTGGGTTTTTTAAAGTCAATTTTTAGAAGTTCTTTATAGAGTTTGGACACTAATCTTTTGTTGGTTATATATGATGCGGACCCTGACTTGTGGGGTCCACAACACTGTGGATGGGGGAGAGACGTTCACACAGACTACAGAGTTCTGTGGAGGAAAATGGCAAGCGGCTTCATTCTCAAGGGGAGCAAACAGTTGTGGCCTCCTCCACGACAGGCCTTTATTTCTATCTCCCAGCACGTTACCTGAGGGTCCTCTTTTACTATCACAGGTTGTCTTTAGGTAGTTACCTTTTACAGAAAACAAAGGAGCCAATGCCACTAATCACATCACAGAACAGGGATATTTGCAAATGAAAAGGCAAAAGTGGTTGAACTGGTTACATTGGTCCTATGAAGGTTTAGCATGGATTTTAGAAAGTTACTTTGCAGCAAATGTCCTCAATTCAGGGTGAGGAAGTTTTTTAGCAAAAGCAAGACTCTAAGCAGCCTACACACATTGCTGGCCTGACACCCCACGGGAGAACCTATCCGTGGGAGTGGGTCCTGTGCATCTCTGAGTGGAAGCGGGGCCCACACCACACAGAATGGTCTCTTACATATATAGATACAAACATTATCACTCTTTTGTCACCTGTATTTTCAATTTTTTAGTGAACCCAATTGATAAATGGTTTTATTTTATATTTTTTAAATATTTATATTATCAAAGTTTACAAATCCCAAGTGTAATATCAGTGAATTCTTACATATCTATTACCTGTGTACCCACCACACTCATTAAGGTATAGAACATTTCCAACATCCCAGCACATTTCTTCTGTAATTTCCCTGTCGATACTTGCTGTAAAAAGTAATCAGTATTCTGACCTGTATTGTGACAGATCAATTTTGCCTCGTTTTTAAATGTCGCCCAAATAGAACACACAGAATGTCTGCTCTTGTACCTGGTTTCTTTTCCGCAGTGTTTGGTTTGTGAGGTTCACCCCTGTTGTGAGTCGTAGTGGCCCACTCTTCACTGCAGTTCATCCGTTCTCACGCTGACAGCCATTTGGGTTATTTCTGGTGATGGGAACACTAGAGCTATGAGTACAATGCTATAAATACTGTAGAATTTGTGTATTTGCTTGGTTATAGAGTAGACATTTGTTTAAAACTTGTAGAAACTAACAATTGCATAAAGTACAGTAGTAACCTCGATTTACACTCCCACCAGCACTGATAAGTGTTCCAAATGCTCCACGCCTGTCAATAATTGGTATGTCAGTCCTTTTAATTTCAGTCAGTCTAGTGGGAGAATAGATGCATCTTACTGAGGCTTTAATGTCTGCATTTCCTTAGTCACGTTGAGCTTATTTGAATATGTTTACTTTCTATTCCTTTGAAGTTTCTGTTTTTCTTGTTTACAAAAATATTTCCTACTCCAATAAAATAAAGATATGTGCTTTTAAAATGCCTAGTTTTACTTTTTATATTTAGTGTGCAATCTGCTTCAAATATATTCTCGCATATGGTGAGGTAGATGTCTAGTTGTGTATACTCCCAGAGGAATAGTTATTAAAGGATACTAATCCCAGCACCATTTAATAAATAGTCCACCCTTGGTCTACAGATTTGGTAATGACTTCTCTGTCTTGATTACACTCTTTTAAAATAATGTGTCATAATAAACAATACCAGAGACAGACCAAAAATAAAAATAAGAAAGGAAAAAAAATAACATTACAACACACAGAAGAGACTTCCATAGATCTGAGAACTTGATATATTACTTTTGATAACCTTTATTATTTATTTGTTCCTATTTCATTTCACTAATTTCTGACCTTTATTATATACTTCTTTCTGCTTTCTATTTTTATTCTTCCTCTAACTTCTTTGGTTGAACACCTCAAAATAATCCCTTTGACATTTCTTCAAAGAATTTAGAACTATTCATTTCCTGTAGTACTGCTTGAGCAGCATCTCATAGGTTTTGCTGTATAACATGTTTATTGTCGTCCAGTACTAAATATTCTCTAATTCACATTTTGATTTCTACTTTGGCCCATGAATTATGTAGAAACATATTGTGTTTCTTTTCAAATATAAAATGCATTTTGATTATATTTTTCATTGTAGTTATTAATTTTCATTCATTTTGTTATTTTTATTTGTTTAAGAAACATTTGAATAATACTGATTGATTTGCGTTTTGGGGGCTTTTTTCAGGTTGAGAACATAATTAATTCTGGTGCATTTCATGTCTTCTTGAACATGCATTTTATAAATATCAGACAAAGAATTTACAAAAGTCCAAAGAAGTGTAATTGCTAGTTTCAAATATCCTACAGTCTTATTTAATATGTCATTGGCTTAATCTACTCTATTAACTGAAGGGGGTTTAAAATTTCTCATTCTATTTAAAACAAAAATATATATAAATACATGTATTTTGTGTCTATATTCTTGTTGCATACAAGTTCAAGATTGCTGTATCCTTCTAGTAAACTGTTTCTTTTACCTGTTTTTTAAATTGTTGTTCAGTTACAGTTGCCCCACTCTCTTTGTTTGTTTCTGCATTTCAGGATGCTCTGCTTTGCCTGCCGTCTTCATGGGATAAATTTCTGTGGCAGGAGCTCTGTGGGACTCAGTGGTGCGGTTTCTTTGATCTCCTTGTCTGCATGCTGTAGGGTTTCCCTTTCTTCCGTTTGTGTGGGCTCTCTTGTTGTACTTGGGCTTTGCTTGTTGGTGGCTTCTTTGTCGGTGGGTTCTCCCCTCCTGTGGGCTTACTGGTAGTCACAACTCCCACCTTGTCTTGTATGCTGTCTGCAGGTGTTGGTTAACAAAGCATTATTACTAGAAAACAAAACCTATGCCAGCAAAAAGAACCTCCCCACCACATCAGCAATATCAGCCACAAATAAGAAAAGATTAATAAAGGTGAAGAGAGATTAAGAATATTATATTATAGTAGAAAGAGAATATGAGGTGACTAAAAGAGGGGAAAATGTTTTGAGTGGGAAGAGGGAGGAGAATTAATAAGAGTAGGGATAGAACTGAGGCAAAGGAAGGGAGAAAACAAAATTTAAAATGTAAGTAAAACACAGAAGGGCGATAGCAAAAATGGGGTAAGAAAAGGGAAGAGTGTACTGTGAGGTTTGAAGTAAAATTAAAAAGGTACTGGACCAACAGGAGCAAAACTGCAGAAAAACCACAGCAGGACCAACAGCAACGACAGCTGAATGAAGCTTAATACAGGTAGAATGGGAAGAAGAATATTGTACAAAAGAAAGAAGTGAATATGAGATGTCTACAGTAAAGAAAAACGATTTTCAGATGATGGGGGAAGCAAACTAGTAAGAGCAAGGAGTAAAGCCCAGGCTGAGAGAGGGGGAAAAATTAAAATTCCTCACTCAACTGATCAGGGGCTGGAGGGAGGCAAAATGGAGTAAGAAAAGGGAGGAGTGTCCTATGGGATTTAAAGTACAAACAAGTATAGTGAGCAAATAGGAGTTCAGTTGGAAAAGTACAGCAGTAACTGTGGTATTTCATCCAACTAGCCTCAGTTTATAAAGGTGGAAAGGAAATCAGACTCTTTTTTAGAATCTTATTTGACTCTAAAGTGCTTATGTGAGGTTAGATACAGGGGAAATAGTGAGAGTAAGGGATAGGAACATGGCATAGTGTGAGAGAAAATAAAGTTTACCACAACAGTAAGAAAGGTCAGGAAGAAGGCAAAAAAGGAATAACGCTGGGAAGTATGCTGTGTGAGATATGGAATAATAATAATATTTTTAAATGTGTGTAATCTGAATAAAAAGAATAAAAAAATAAGAGACCAAGATTAGTGAATTATTTGAAATACAAGTGAAGTGAAAGAAGAAAAATTAAAATGTTTTATGAAAGGAAGCAAAACAAAGCAAAAAAAAAAAAAAGAAAGAAATTGAAAAATCACACAAGTTCTGATGAAGAGCAAGGTGAACTTTGTCGCAGCTGTTGATGCTTGCCTCCTGACTTTTTTCTGGATCCATCTCTGTTCTCTCAGCTCCAGGCCTTGGGTGGGCCTCCGACTTCCAGCAACCCCGCCTGTATCTGCCTTCCTCTGCCTCTAGACAGAGCTTCTGTTGCAATCCAGGGGGTGAGGTTTCTATTTCCCCTGGTAGGCACTGCTGGTCTTCCGGAAAAATTGTGGGTGCATTTCCTCTTTTACCTATCTATTGTTCTTAGAAACAAGTGAACATTTTTTCCCCTAGAAGTCCAATCTATTTCTTTTAAAAACAGCATTTCCTCCTTATTGTTTCAATTTCTTTTTTTATGGGTTTACAGTTTTTTTCAGACCTTTCATATTGTTCTATTACACATCATTCCAGAGGTTGTACTCCTGTTTTCCATTTCCTCCTGCGATTTTTCATTTGTGTGTGGGTTCCAGTGTGACCAGATTAAGCAGTCTAATGCCTGTGTGATTTTTGCAAAGGCAGGAAATTCAAGAGAATCCCCAGCCTACAACCAATTTGTATGTTAATCTCTGTTTCAGGGTCAGTAATAAAGTGTAAATTTGGCTTTCTAACTTTTAAGATATAGAACTAGGGACTTGATTTCTCAGGAAATATCTCTGCTGTTGTGTTTCATTTTTATTTCTAATCAGACCAGTTAGAGAAAGTTCTCTTCTTGCTGGAGATGAATTTTTCTGCCTTAGTATATTATTTCTCTCAAAAGCGTAGCTCTTCAAAGATCTTGCTTTTGTATTGCTCTTGGTTCCAAAGACCTGTCAGATCCCAAGGCCTCACATCCAGACATTGCATGCATGAGTCTTAAAATGCAACTGCTTGGTTACCGGGATTGAGACCTCTATAAACTGTGAAATGATGCATCTAGCACTCCAGAGATCTATGGCCTCTTCACTTTTGGCACCTTGATATTTCCTTTCTTTTTCTGAACTCTTCTGTGCATTCAAAAGTTATTACATTTTATCCCTGTTTGCAGCAAGAGGATAATCACATTTGTTTTCATCAGGTATGCTGTTAGAAGCATCAAAAGCTATACGTATAGCTTTTCCCATCTCCGCACTGAAATAGCAAATTATTATAACTTTGAGAAGAAATATCACAGAGTCAAACAACAAAAACTTAGGGAAATCATTTATATTTTGCAAATGCTGTGAAATAGAAAAGTGTTTGAAACATGTTTTGTCCAACATTGCCTTCACATTTGAAGTAGAACTGATATTGGGCTCATCATTGAATACACTTAAGTAAACATTACTTTATGCACACGGGATAGAAAACCTATAGTCAGACATTATTATTTCAGTACTCTGCTCAATCTATTTAATTACTTTCAAATGTATAATATAGTATGTGTTCTGTGATTTCACTTTCCCATGTTTCTAGAACATACTGCTACCGCTTTTTAAATAAAATCAAAACACTATAGGAAATATACATGCAAAAAGAAGTGAGAAATTAATCTCACTTTATTTTTGAAATATTAACATAACTTCATAATGTGTGATTAGGGAGGATGTAAAATCAGAATTACAAAGTAGGAAAGAGCAGTTTTTCTGGGATGGTTAACTTTTGTCTTGTCAAGGCAGACAAAGGAACATATGGCCAAAATGAGGTTCCAGTCACTCCTAGATTTTTTTATCCTTAAATATTTTCTAATGTGTTCTAACAACTTGCTAGATTGTTTAAATACCATGTCTTAACCTATATTATACTTTGCAAGAAAAGGAATTTTTAAAAAAATTATTAAAAAGTTTGTTTCATAAAATCCTTTGTGTTTCACATAAGGAAGATGATGTGAATCTTGACTCCTTTTTCTAGTACAGATACTAGATTTCCACTACTCCATAGGCAAACTTTGACGCAGTTCTTCTGCAATATGTATCTGACAAACAACTGCATGGAGTTAAGGCACTGGAGGTTCGAACACAGTAAAGTAACTGCCTGATAAAGCCCATTTGTATGGTTTCATTAACATTTTACTCAAACTTCAAAATATGCTCAGCCGTGACCTGCAGAACTGCACTGAGAGAGTTTGTGTGGATTAGATCACTCTCAGCTGACCAGGGAGAACAGGAAGGCTCAAAATTAGAGTTAACCTAAACAAATAATTCTTTACACTAATCAAAAACCTAGGCAACTACAAGTCACGTGTCAGTGCAGGTGGGGGAAAATATCTAAATGATGAGGCATTTCAGTGGTTAATGCGCAATCACCGACCGGCAGTGACCGCGGAATACTGTCGACCGTGGACACACAAGAAATGAACATACAGAGAAACAGGCAATTTTCTGTGGAGAAGTAGGGATGGAGTGGCCACTCTCTAAGTGGAAAGTGCCTTGGCCACCCTCTCTAGGGGGGGCAGTCATTCTCCTGTCCCAGCAGGCTTTTTATTGGGTTCGTTTGTACAAGAATTCAGGTAAAGCTCATTACTCATTGCAGGGAAGTAAGGCTCAAATAACAAGGAACTCTGAGAGCCTACTTTGAGTCAGGGTCAAAGAGCTGTAAAACTTTGAGGAACAAACTTACTTCCTCGTTGGACCCTTCTTGTTCAATTGAGATCATTCTAAACAAAGCAGGTTTCACAGGATTTTACATATTGTTTCTTAGGCCTGATCACCCGGGGAACCTGCCCTTTCTAGTACAGGGCGGCACCACCCTGCCATTGTTTCAGGCTTAGGTGGAGCAAGGGGAACTAAGGAGACCAAGAGATAAGGAGATTTTTTCGCAGACCATGAGCACTCAGGCTTTGTCAAAGCCGGGGGGTGAGGGTCCATCACCGCCTTTTACCATAGCCCCCAAAGTCCTTCCTTGGAGGCCTCCCACGTGATCGTGCCTGTCTTACGTCATTCCCTCCTTGGGGAATCTTACCCGTCCAAGCTAACCGACCAAGCATTGGGGGCCAGTTATAGATGAAGTAAAAGGAGCAGAAGAGGCACTCCTGCCAGGGAGATAAGCTTTCATCTCCTTGCTGGCTTATGGTTCCAAGGTTGTTCCCTCAGCCTTAGCCTAGGTGGGGGTTACAGCTTCTGATACCAGGCAGGGCAGTTCCCAACAAGTGGTTAATAGTTTGGACTGTTCAGAAAAGCCATTAGATTTTGGTTCTTCTAAAGAACCATAAGAAGAACCTCTGCGTAATCCCATATGCACTGTTAGACTGTCTCAAGTCCTTTTCAGATGTGTTTTTACCACCAGATGACATTTCAAAAAATTTGACTACAAATTAAATGCTGAGAAATTAGCTACCTTTATAAATGGAAACTTTTCATTACTAATACTTTTGTAATAAAATTTTCCCTAAAACACAACACAATTTACAAATGCTCTTATTCATTTTCTCTGTGCTCCCATAAATTCAGTAAACACTATAATTGTATTTCCTTCATAGAAAAAGTAATATAAATTCATGAAGTAAGCAAAAAGATTAAAACCACCCGAATTTTCCAATTATTTCAAATCAAATGAGTTCATTCTTATTCAGTGATTCTCAGATGATTTCATGGCACAATCCACATGACTTAATCAGTCTTTGTACCTACTTACACAAGTGCATATACACATAAAACACATGACAAAAAAGAAAATTAAAAATCTAGAAGATCACACACACACACATCATTCCTCTCTCTCCAAAGTGGTGTGAGACCTAGTAAGGAAGTTAGGAGGAAAGGAAAAACTGTTAAAAAGCAAAAGCTATTAGGCAATTTTAGGAAAGTACTGAGTTACACCAAGAATTAGTGGAATTAGTGCTTCCTCACTCCACTTTAAAGGAATGTATATTTGTGGCTGTGTGTGTGTTTACAAGAAAGGATTCATACATTAGATGTTGTTTTTACTTTAATTTTACTTTATGAGTATATAATGATCATCTTCCAATGTCAAGAAATAGTCTTATATGGCATTTCAAATTGTTCATTTGTATTCCATTAGATTGATATGGCAAATAAATTAATCCATTGATCTTTCATTTCTGGATATGTCTATTTTAAAGTAGTCTAGTAATCATTTGCCCCTTTTTTACTTTTGGTCTTTTTAGCTTCATTCCCTCTCTGCATTAGCACCCTAATTCTAATTTCCA
>PVIA01012351.1:0-38280 GCA_004024845.1 Tonatia bakeri
CACTGAGTTGGAAAGTCCCTGTCTGAATATACTCCTCTAGAAATTCCTTTATAGTACAAACCACCTACCCCCTTTTAATAATAATTTTCAACTGGGTCAGCCCATGAGTGGACCGTGAGGTAGATCTGTTTAGTAGGTTCAGTCGGCACGTACTGGAAAAATGAAACAGTAGAATTTATTTTATGAAAGAACACCAAATGTGGCGAGATGGTGGTGTTTGCTGAACCTCTTATTTCACGGAGAAAGGGGTGTTGTGGGCTGCTAATGCAAAATAATACTGAATGTAAACTGTAATTGAAGAATAAAAAGTAAAAGCTGGAAAGCTACTGCCTTAATTCATTGGGTGTAAAGACACACGTTTCCAAACCTCATACTGTAAAAGTAGGGCACACCTGTTAGATTCTTCTAAGTCATGGTGAAGGCAACTCAGTCACGTGTTTCTGCTCTCGTGTAGGTATTGAATTTTCCCTGCCGTTGGTCAAAGAGAGCGGCCGTGAGACGAGAGCATCAGGAACAAGCGTGGGACCCGGAGAGTATGTGCTTAGTGTGCCCGCGTCACCCGTGGCCGAGCGGTGCCGCGCCGCGGGTCCTTGGAGTGCAGCTCCGTGACGTGGCAACGCTGACTGTAGTGATTTTCTAGGGAGCAGGCGGTCAGTGATGAGGATGAGGAAGAAAGTTTTTCCTGGCTGGAAGAGATGGGTGTGCAAGATAAAATTAAAAAACCAGACATACTCTCTATCAAGCTGTATCCTTTCATTTGCTGTTAAGTAGAATTGATTTTTATTCAATGAAGTATGTGAGCAATGTAGTTTTGACTGGCAGTTTTATTTGACTGTAGTCTTAAATTATCTTAAGATCATATTAAAACTAATTCTCCCTTATGGCACTAAATAACAAACCCCTAAATACCAATAAACTATGGATAGTTACGGAGCTATATTTTAAAAAGTGAAAATATTTCATTTTGGTTAAGACTGTGAAGGGAACAGGACATACTTTTGACCAAAAAGTAGGTTGTGTTAGATGTCAGTGTCTAGCAAATGACCAGGTTATGGAAGTCACTCTGATTTAAACAGATGCCTCGCGGTCTCAGTGAAGACTGAGTCGCAGAGCGTCTCCAGTTGCGAGTGGGGAGGGGTCCCGGCCGGCGCGGGCTCGGTGTGCGCTTTCCCTGACCGTGGTCCCCAGGCGGAAGGAGAAGCACGAAGTGCGGACGGACCGCAGGCCTGAGTCTGTTGTGCTGGTGGAAGGCGCGAACACCCTCATGCTGCTGAACTTTTTGATCAACTGTAAGAGTTTAGTTGCTGCTTCGGGTCCGCAGGCGGGACTTCCGCCGACCCTCTTGTCCCCGGTCGCCTTCCGAGGTGCCACAATGCAGATGCTCAAGGTAATGGAGGGATGGGGCGGAGAAATTCTACACTGACCCTCATCACCTGGCTCCTCCTCTTAAGATCTTTCCGAGTCAGGTTGGCGTGCGCTGTTGTGTTTCGGGCGCACCACGTAGTGATTAGACGTGTGTGTGCCTCAGGGAGTGACCGCCCCAGTAAGTGGGACGGTGCCCACGTGGTGGTGTGTGACGTTCCTGGCCGGGATCCCTGTGCTGCACTTCACCTCCCGGCACTTTGTAACTGCCATCCACGTGTCCTAGTCCCTCCCATGTGGCCGCCCTCCGTCTGTTTTCTGTATCTGAGTTTGTTTCTGTCGTTGGTTTGTTCGTTTGGGGTTTTTTAGATTCCACACGTAAGTTAAATCAGATGTACTTGTCTTTCTCTGAGTTCACTGAGCACGATGCCTTCCAGGGCCGTCCATGTTCTTGCAGGCGGCAGGATCTCACTCTTTCGCGGCCGAGTGGGTCCACTGGGCACGTGCACCACGTCTCCGCCCACTGGTCTTTCGATGGGCACGTGGGCGGCTGACATCCTGGCTCCTCCCCGTGCTGCAGTGAACAAGGGACGCACGTGTCTTTTTGAATTAGTGTTTTGTGCTTCTTTTGATAAATACCCAGAAGTGGAATCACTGGGTCCTTCTTGGTTTCTTGTTACAGCCTTTGCTTTAAAGTCTGTTTTGCCTGATACAAGTATTACTACCCCAACTTTTTAAATTTCCATTTGCATGAAATCTCTTTTTCTGCCCCCGCACGTTCAGTCTGCGCGCGGCCTGAGATCTGAAGTGGCTCTTTGTGGGCAGCGTGGGTGAGGGCCTCGGACTCTCACCCACGCTTCCCCGTGTCTCCTCACTGGAGCGTTGACTCCGTTTACTTACATTGAGAGTCATTGTCAACAGAGATAGTTATTGTCATTTTGTTCATATTTTCTTATTTTCCTTCTTTTTAAAGACCTTAATATATCTTTTAATACTGATTTGGTGATGATGAACTCCTTTAGCTTTACCTTATCTGGGAAGCTCTTTATCTGCCCTTCGATTCTAAATCACAGCTTTGCTGGGTAGAGTAATCTTGGATGTAGGTCCCTGGTTTCCATAACTTTGAATACTTCTTGCCTGCAAAGTGTCTGTTGAGAAATCAGCTGCCAGGCTTATGGGAGCTCCCTTGTAGGGAACTCCCTGCTTTCTCTTGCTGCTTTTAAGCTTCTCTCTTCATCTTTAACCTTTGGCATTTTAATGATGATGAGTCTCGGTGTGGGCCTGTTTGGGTTCATTTTGTTTGGGACTCTCTGCACTTTCTGGACTCGTGTGTCTTGTTCCTTCACCAGGTTAGGGAAGTTGCTCATCGTTATATTTTCAAATACGTCTTCAATTCCTTGCTCTCCTCCTCTGGTGCCACTGTGATGTAAATGTTGGTACGCTTGAAATGGTCCCAGAGGCTTTTTCAACTACCCTCGTTTTTTGGATTCTCTTTCTCTTTTTCTGTTCTAATTGGGTGTCTTTTGTTTTTTTATCTTCCAAGTCGCTGATTGGATCCTCTGCTCCATTTAATCTACTGTTGGTTCCCTGTGATGTATTTTAATTTTAGTCATTGAGCATTCTTATAACCAGTAGATTACTTGTCCCCGTTGTGTTCTTTTTCTGGAGTTTTGGTGTGTCCTATCATTTGGGCTGTTTTTCTTTGTCTCCTCGTTTCAGCGGCACCCCTGTGTTTGTTTCTGTGTGTTAGGTAGAGCTGCTTCACTACTGAGCTTGGTAGTGTGGCCTAATGTAGCAGGTGTCCTGTGGGTCCCAGTGGCATGGTGTCCCTAAGTCACCTGTGCAGGGGGGCCCAGGTGCCCCCTCCTCAGCCCGGGTGTTGTGTACACCATCCTGTTCTAATGGAGCTTTGGTTGCTGTCGGCATGGTGACAGGAGAGATTGCCGGTTAGGCTGATCAGCTGGGAGGAGTGGCCTCAGCAGCAGCAGAGGCCCTGCTGTGCAGGGGCTGACCTCAGGGAGAAAAGCGGGCTCTGGAGCCTGCGAGGCCGCCCGTTGGGTGTGTGGTTTGTAGATGTGGTTAGATGGTACTCTGGTGTGGTCTGAAGCTGGCCATCTGGTGTGTTGGTTCTGGGACCTCTTGGGAGGGACCCTGGCACAAGCCAAGGTCAGGCCACTGCCTGTGCCCTGCCCAGGCCCACCTGGTGTGAGCTACAAAGTGATCTGTGGCTGGCTACCTCCCATCCTGGGCTTGGAGGTGCTGCAGAGAAACCAAGCTGCAAACCAAAGCTGGCCTCTACTAGGCTGGGCCCGGAGCCATTTAGCAGGAGGCATAGGGTGTGTCGAGGCCAAGCACTGCTTGTTTGAGGTTTGTGAATCTTTAAGAAATTTTGGGGAAAGTTCTCAGTAGTAACTGAGACAGACCATTTGTATGGAAAAGCTGCTGGAAGCGGTTTGGGTGAGGTGGGTCTCGGGGAGTCACCAGGATGGGGTGAACAGTGTGAGCCAGGTTGGTGGAGACTCAGGCCTGGTGCCTGCCTGTACCCACAGGCTCTATCAGGGAGGGCTGGGGCGGTCCAGCAAAGGAACAGTGCCTCTGCCAGCACTTCTGTCTGAGGGAAAGCTGCCCTTCCAGCCCTCACACTGAATCTGGGCCATTCAGTTCCTCTCTGTATGTCCTTGGTGCCTTTCAAGCAGCTGCCCCAGTGCTGGCTCTCAAGGCAAGTGAGGCCGTCGGCAAGTAAATCTATGTGCAGGCCCTTTGAGAGCAACGCCTGGGTCCCCAGTGGCCCCACTGCCTCTCCTACTCAGCCATATTCCCCACTGGTTGTCACAGCCAGAAGTCACAGGGACATCTCTGGGCACTGGAACCTTGGGCTGGGGGCCCTTGCTCCTCAGGGGCACGTCTGCACTGGAGATAACCCTCCCAGTTTGCGTCTGCCACTCCTGGGCGTGGGACCAGCCCGTTCACCTTCTGTGCCCCTCCTGCCAGTCTCAGTGTGGCTGTTGTTTTGATCCCCTCGTTGTAGGACTTCCATTCAGCGGCGTTTCGGGCAGCCGTGACTGATGGTGGTTCTGTGGTTCAGCTGTAACTTTGATGTGGTTGGGGGAGGGGGTGAGCTCAGCACTCTACTCTGCCAGCTTGACCGGAAGGAACCTGGCTTCTTAAAAAGTACTTTCTCCCTTGATAAATTCTTGAAATTTGGTTTTCATAACTCCTAGCATTTTTACCTAGTGCATATTTCTTTTTCCTTTTCTCCCAGTAAATTCTTTGGTGTAAAGTTATGTCAGAGGAGTTACATGAAAGCATATGGATTATATGCAAATAATGTATTAACTGTGGCTGGCAACAGAAGTATCTTGGTGTTAAATTTCCCCCTTTTGCCGTAAGGCCTGGACTTGCGCCCCTGCAGCAGCCTGTCTGCGGCCCGCCCTGCAGCGTGAGGGGTGCCTGTGCGCCCGCATCGTCTTTAAACACGGACGTGCAAGTACGTCTGTGCTGGATGTTAACAGTCACAGAAGTAACTTTTTCTCAGTGTTTTTGTATTGAAACTATTACTGAATCAGAATGGCCACGTGAAAAATTTTATTTTCTAGAATGTGCTTAAACTGACAATCTCAAGAATTGGAGGACAGGATACGAACACATTTCTAGCTAGAGACAAAAGCTTGGGAGATGACCGTAATTCCCTTTTCCCTTAAATTTGTTGGAAGGCACGAAGTGTGAGCGTGAAGACACAGGTGGCCTCTGGATACAGAGATCAGTTCAGTTTGGAGATCACAGGCCCTGTCATGCCGCACGCGCTCCACGCCCTGACCACGCTCCTCCGGTCTTCCCAGAGCGGGGCCTTCTCTGCGGGGCTGAGCACACACGAGCCGACGGCTGTGTTCAACGTCTGCCCGCCCGCAGACCGAGCCCCGGAGCAGGTACGCGCACGCGGCACAGCCCGTGTCTTTCTGTGGGTGGAGATGGCTTACAATGATCCAGACTTTGCTTCTGCTGACCACACTGGACTTTCTGCCTGCTCTCCGTGTGATTACTGCAGGGCTTGTGAGGGGGTCTTACGTGCTCAGGCTGTTGTTCTCAAGCAGCAACTCAGCTTCCGGAAAAAGGCAAGTTATTTTTCTCCTTAGATCCAGAACTTCGTAGAGCGTGACTCCGCTGTAAAGTCAGAACGGGTATTTATTTAACTAGACAGCCTTCCATTGTGGACGTGCCGAGGTCCTTCCTTGGGCGTTACCATGAGACTGCGAACAAGGCACCGTGTCCACGTCCCCGTGGCGCCGGTTTGCAACAGCGTGCGGAAGGACTGGCGTGCTTTTTACGGACCTGTGCCTGCACTCCTTTCCCACAGGGGACTGTCCGCGAGGAGCTCGCCCGCTGTGGGCTGCACCCCGAGACTCTGGACCAGCTGAGCCAAGCACCGACACTGGGGAGGTCGGCCTTGCGGAGCGTGGAAATGAGTGACTACTCGTGTGGTTGGAGGTCCTGACACCAAAGTAAGCCTAACAGGAATCTGTGTGGAAAAGGCCTTCTGGCAAGGAAGTTCAAGATTCTAGTACCTTTTGCTTTTAAACTTCATTTTGGAAGTTGAAAGAAAGGAACAGAACTTTGAAATACTCAAAATGTTTACAAACAGTAACCTTTATTACATGCACTAAGGAGTAGGGTCAAAGGTTTCAAACCATTATTTTTAATTACTCAAGTATGAAAAGCCCACGGTTTTTAAAAACCTCAGATAACTTAAATGAAAACTCTAGATCCTATGGCCTAATTATAAACTGGAGCGAAAACTGAATCCATGTCAGTGTTTCCTTTCCAATGGGAAACAGGTTGACGATGGGCCTGGATCCCCAGCAGGTGTTCCCATGTTAAAGGCAGAAAGCAAAAGAAATGCAGACAGTTTGTACTGAGCTGGTTGTTGACACCTTAGTTGCTTTCTTACAGATTTACAGTCTCTATTTTCACACACATATATATATTTTCTAATGCATGTTCATTCAGGTAAGAGTACTTTGTATTCCATGTAGAGTACGGTCAACTATCACGGCGAAGTAGTATTCAATGTGCTTCTGGCTATCTGTGTGCATGTGTGTAGTTCATTTCCTTAAATAAAAATGTTTAGAAACCGAAAGCACTGGTACGGAAACAGCAGTGTTTAGTGAGGAAGTGTGTGATCACCTCATAATGCAGACAATAAACCACCACAGTTGTTCCAGAGAAGTTTGTATTTTGGGCCTTGAGATTTTGAAAATAAAGTTTAGAGACATAGCATATGAATACCACTGTAATACACATGAAATATTCTATCAGACCCTAAAAATCAACGTAAACTTAAACTTTCTCATAGTCAACAAAATAGTGGCTGGGTGCCGATTTTATTAGATAAGTTGGTTACAGCATTTTAATTATCATTTTACGTCTATCTAGCTGTAGCTGAAATTCAAAATGCACATCAAAGGAAAACGATGCCACAACTCAATGCCACACCACGTGTACTTGGCCTTGGCCTCTGCGGTAGAATCCCAGTCGGACTTCATTCTGACTCCCTTCTCATGGCCCGAGTGGCTCTGACAGGAAGGCAGGACTTAGTGCTGATTATCACACAACATACCACTTTGTTTTTGTAACTTCTACAGAACTGTAAGGGGAGATGGTGGCTTTAGCCCTGCGGAACAGATCTTGCTTGATTACCTCCGCAACACTGGCCCCAGTGTCTGTCCAGCAGAACCCGTTGTGAACTAGTACAGGTGCACAGCCCTTCACTGAGTACAGGCAAGTGTTACAGCAGCCTAGCCACAGGAAGGGGAGTTACATCATAGTACAAAATACAGTATAAAAGCGTAATTTAACATTCCACACAGAAGATTACGGATGCCTTCAAACAATTGTTTGGATGTTAGCCACTTAAACAAATACATCACTAAGGTAAACAATATAAACATACCAAAACCCTGTATGGTTAAATACAATTTCCATGGTACAAAAATCAAAGCCTGGAGATGTTTGTACAGATTGCTTTTTACACAATGTCTTAAATTGCCAAATATTTACAACATTAAAGAGGAAATACATTTTGATGCAGAGTAAAATTATCTGAAGTGATTAATATAAAACCTCAATCTATCTACGTGAGGCACTCCTGAAGCAAGTGGCATTAGCCATGAGGTCCTTTGGTAAAAGGCCCATTGCTTGAAGAACCACAGTAGCTGCTGTGGCTTTAGCATGCTTCTTATTAGGGCTGGCAAAGCTGGGCTGGTAAGCGCTTCCATTTATCAATACCTATTCAAGAAAAACATACAATTGGGCTGGTAAGGGCTTCCATTTCTCAATACCTATTCAAGAAAAACATACAATAAGAACAGCATCAAACTTTAATATCTATTAGCTTTTTTATTTTATCACTAAATGCTAGAAAAATAATGTAAAATCTAAAACCCATACTATGTAATAACTCAAATTATTCTCAACCCAGAAAAAGCAAATCATTTGGGGAAAGGGACTGCAAATTAAAATCAGGTCTCCAAATTGAAAAAAAGCCTGATAAAACTTAAATTTCCCACGTTCTCAAGATTTTGCCCGCATCTTCCCCCTTCAACGTATTTTTAAAATAGGGCTTTAAAGGGTTATATTAAAAAGCATACTTAAATGTTTAAAAACCCACCACTCTACCCATACATATATTTACTCCCAACCCACAAACTATATCCATCTTCTGATCATTTACTTGTCCCTCACCCTCTAACATTAAAGTCATCCAATTAATAAATGTATACGATTAATGCAGAAATTCATATTTACCCTAAAGAGAAAATGCTTGCGATGATCAGGGCCACTGTCGTGGACCAAGAGGAATTCAGGCGGCTGCCACCTCCTCTTATTGCAGATCTCCATCAGGGCAGACACAGGGTGTTTGCCTGCAGAGAAAAATAACCAATCAGTAGTTATTTCCACTGCCTGTGGCAACAAATGATGAATTCAAGCTGCAGTGGGGCGAGTGCGGGCCCCCTCACCTGACAGATCTTTCATTGCTGCAGAGAAGTTCCCAGACCTCTTCTGTGCTCGCTCTCCTACAGCCACGAGACCTTTAAAAAGAAGCCAGCGTTCACTAATAATTTCAAAGATCACTACAAAACTACAATGCAGTACATCAAAACAGCCACCTCTGTAGGAATCCACCCACGCCCTAAAAGCAAACATTCAACATATACCCACACCCTTGTTTCTATATCCATCATGTGGACTTCTGTTTTGCTGTTTCAACATATACCTTGATACTGGAAATGACAAAATGTTCAGAAAACAAAAGCATTTTATGTGAATGTATATATAAACCAAAAAAAAAAAAAAGTGCCATTGCTATCAACACCACCAGATCTCTAAGTTTAAAAAGTGGCTGCTGCTCATTCCTTTAAAAATGCTCAGTTAAGAAGTATGTTTCTCAAAAGGCGAGAATTTCAGGTCACACAACCAGTGAGCCACACCACCTGTCGACAAATGGAAGCCTGTCCCGACTTACCAAACGGGAGGCGTTCTCAAAAGTCAGTACCACCATCACTGCATAACCTCCCTTTCCAAAACAGATCGACCACGTTACTTTCCAAAATCAATGCTTTCCCAACTTCTCATTCTGCTGGCACTTTCCCGGCCCATGTTTCAATTCCAGGGACTGCTCCCTGGAACCATGCGATACATCCATACCCGTCTTCCCATAAATTATCTTATGACAAAAAGAATCTATTCAGTGTGTACGAGCAATACTCTTATCAGCAGGATGTAATCTGCATAATGTCCTTTTCTAATATAACCTCATTTAAATTAATGCTACACCATAGGGTGAGTCTCATGTTATTTCCAGATATTTTTGAGTATCATTTTTGTGACAGTATCTTCCCTCCAATTTGAAATAAACTGCCAACAGTGTTCTACATGGATGACAATGTAGAAATTCTGATGCAAAACGAATTTTAGAAAAACACTTTGGTCAGAGCTATTTGGTTTCCTCAGTCATTCAGACAGAGTAACTTAAATGCATTTATTTCAATTTATCTATGTGATTACAAATATAAGGAAAGTAAATTCCAGCTTTAAAAGTCAGGCTTAACTAGCTTCAGTAATCACACAGAGTTGGCATTCCCATCTGATTATACTCAGGACATTATTCTAAGGGAAGAAATTATTTTTAAAAGGTACAAACCAGCTGTTATCTGTTATTCGCAGCACACCTTTTAACACTTAGTAACTACGTACAGGCCACACAGACCCAGGTATCTGAGGACAGTAGCAAATACAGGCAGAGGGAAGTCCCCAGGTGCCCCACACTCAGGGCACTATGAAGAGGTGACACTACTGGCAGCAGGTCCATTCCCCACCTAACAGAACTCGGTCACTGAGCTTGAAGAGGGAGATGGAAGGTGGCCACAAAGCAGCACTTTAGTAAGAAATAAAGAGAAATGGGGGATTAAGATATCTGAAAACAAAATCAAATCCTAGATATAATATATTCCCTGTTAAAAAAAAATTGCCACTTTCTAAATAGATTTTAAATCATAGATACAGGAAGAGTTCCATAATATTTAGCAACTAATGTAACAAAGGCCACCTTTTTAAAATTTATTATTTTCATTTGTTTCCATCTGTATTTATATGAGCTGCTAAAAATGGGTTAAACTTCCCCCCAACCCAAGAGCTGTAGAGTCAAGTGCCTCCGGCTCAGGATCAAGGACATTAAAACAACGTGCAAAGGGGATGAAACCCTATCGGGTATCCAACCCTCGGCCCAACACAAAATCGTACATTTACTTAAAACCTTTTTGCGCATCAGTTTTCGTTAGTGTTTAAGCATTCACTGGGTGGCCCAAGACAAGGTTTGACACCCCTGTACCATAAGAGCGAATAAACAGTCTCCAAAAAACGTGTTACCTTTTCGGTCGGTCTTAAAGTCAACGAGGATAGGTTCCTTATTTCCTTCCTTGTTTTTTCCTAACCCTTCTCCTTCTCTCCAGCCCATTTTCCTCATTAGCACGGCACCCATTCCTCCAGTTACCGGGGCTGCTCTTAAGAACTGATCCTATCCAAAGAAAGAAAGGTAAAACGTCCCCGTTTTACAGTTAGAATTAGACTATAAACTTAGTGTAACTTTAAAAAAAAAGAAATCTTATTTTACTTCTAGATCTGTTATAGTTATTACAGCAATTAAATTCAAATACTTATACATACTGTAGTGTGTATGTTCTAATTGTCTCCACATTAACATAATAGTATTTGGAAAGTCAAATAAGGCAAATAAATGGCAGTTTTAAAACAGTGGCCCTTGTGCCCCTCCAAAAATAAAAAATTAGAACACTCCTGTTTTCGTCCACTATTTAGGTTCACTGGTATCTCTTCTTAGCTTGCAAAATAAAAAGAAGGCAATGTTAAAACAGTCATTAATTATCCCAGGTGTACCTAGTTAATAAATAAAGCCCAGAAATCATTTAGAAAATAGTTTGGACACTGACGAAGCATACTGTTATCACCCAGTTTTCTTCCCCATTCTACCGTAAAGCAAGTTTAAGTATTTCACTGAGAAAATCCCTAAGAAGCAAAAAAGATAGCTCTTTAAAATCAATTTACACAGTAAGAAATGAAGACAAACACATAAAATACCCTGTTAATCATACCAAACTGAATTTGAACTCCTTTAAAACCTAGCTTGACGTTAAAAGACTTAAAAAACTCCTTAAACGTTTACATACCTAGGCCTCGGTAGCAGCAGTGTTGTGAATAGTAGGGCTGGCACTGACCGGGGCAAGAAGACAGCTACAAGGATTTGGCCCTGAAACAAGTTTCCATACAGAGGGGTGAAA
The DNA here is from genome assembly GCA_004024845.1 of Tonatia bakeri. Classification (NCBI taxonomy): domain Eukaryota; kingdom Metazoa; phylum Chordata; class Mammalia; order Chiroptera; family Phyllostomidae; genus Tonatia; species Tonatia bakeri. Next base: position 11,211 of record PVIA01012351.1, read on the forward strand.
GTTCACAGGTTATTCTGTGAACAGTCATCTCTCTTGTATCCAACCCACTGAACCATAATTTCCATCAAAGCAGCAAAGCACTTAATGTCGTTAAGATTCACAAGTGCGTACATCAGCAGTCACTGGTCACTTCTCTTCACTTAGGAAGAAGCACACAACGCCCCTGAGAGCATCCATGTGCACACAGCAGACGGCCACTCATCCCACTGTCGATGTGCACGGCCACTTACAGAAAATGCTGTGATGTAAGACCTCTCAGTCACTCTTTACTTCCCCTTGTTAGTAAATTTTAAATGTACATTCTCTAGCAAACACATAGCAGAAGTTGTTATCAACAGAGTGGGAAAATTTTTGGTAAATCTAGAAATAGTTTGCACTAATCATTTTCCTGTATTGGTAAGTTAATACCAAGTTTTTTAAATCTTGTTTTTTCACAGTAGTAAAACTGTGTGTTATTCTCCCCCAGCTTTGAAATGATATGCTAAGGGAGAAAACAAGCCAATGATCTGTGTGACTAGACATTAAGTTCAAGCAGGTGCTCTGATGGAAGGAGGCAGCCATGGAGGTAAAACATACCCCTGGTTCAGTTCCTGATGTGGGGCAGGCCATGCAGTGCTGACGTACTGAGAGAAAAGTTAGCTGACGCTGGGTACCCACTGCCTTGTTGCTACACGCCTAGAATGACTGTTACTTACTTCCAGGTTCATCCGCCCCTCTTTTCCAGGAAACACTCCTAAAAAAAAGGGCAACTGTGCAGAGTACATACAAATCCCAAAATAACCCAGGTTTCCATTCTGTAATAGGTTTCTTTACCCCAGAGTGTGTATACAGTTCACCAAAAAGCTGATTAATCTAGTGAGACTATAGTAGTAAACAATATTCATCAGGTCATGTCCAAATCATTCCATTAAAAATAAATAAATAAAGGCTCTTTCAATCAGTAACCATTTTAAAATGTTTTACAGGCCAAAAAAAGATAAAACTCCTCTTTCATCTAAAAATAAATTGCAACAAACTGAAAAAAGAATAAGGGGACCATTGATAGTCCAAGCAGTTTGTAACATATAAAGAGATACAGGGTACTGGGCTATAATAACAAGGCAGAAAAAGCCAGAAACTTTTCTAACACAAGTAGACAGTTTTGTGATATTGGACAGAGAAAATAAATGTTATATTTTCTGTTGCCTAACAACTTTTTCACATGTTCTACCTCATTTTTATCAGTAAAATGTTCCATCCTTGATATTAGTAGCAAATAGTCTTCAACTAGCATACAATGTCTTCCTGAAAGCATTCCTTTCTTCAGTAATTTAAAAATTTGGTTCGATGAACATACCATTATCTCATCATAATTTTTCAAAATTACATATTTAAAATGATATAAATTACTTATTTAAAATCAACTGCCTACACAATTTGAAAATTTTTAAAAATTAAGGTAAAATTCAGAGAACTAATTGAATCTATGAAAGATTCTTTTATTTACAGTTAACATGTTGTTAGAAGTATGTTATAAACATTATAGATCAGCACTTCCTTACATATAAATTTAGAACAAAATTTTGCAATGGAATTGCATTAAAAAGTCTTTAACTAGTTAGTACTGCACACACTAACCATGATGCACCTAAACGCGTAGGAGCTTCCATCTCCCTTCCTGCAGCACTGAGTACTCAGCTTCAAGATTAAAAAGTACTAGTTTTAAAGAATCAGAACTGTGAAGTAGATATACAGGTATAATTCTTCCCAATGAGATGAAAGCCACTTTTCAAATACACAAATCACTTTCATATTTGAAAGACTGTAATTAGTCCAAAATTAATTCAAACTTAAAAATAACCTGAATTCGTCTTTTTTCAACACCAACTTCCCAGTAAAAACTATGTAAGTTGTAGTTTTTAAATAAATCTAGACATTCAATATACACGAGTGCTTATTCCCCCCCCAAAATACCAAAGAAAGAATATGCTTTATATCTGTTAATAAGAGAATCATCAGAGATAACAGTATCAAAACTAAAATCAATGTTGAGATTTTAAAAGGTCCACGCAAGCAAAATGTCATTTTTCCAGAAATCAGCTCATTCCCTGGCATTCGTCACACTGCTAATCACCACCCACCCTGAGTGGCAGGAATTAGAACTTGTCTTCAGCTGACACGTGGAGACTGAACCCATCATTTGCTTGCCCATGATCTCAAAAGGAGTCAGGAGTACAGGGGGATAAAGAAACCTTCCCAGCCCATAAGGCCACACAGCCTCCCAGTCACAGCACAGCTGTGCTGCCTGTACTCCTGAGACACGTCACCACCACCCACCCACGCAAGCCGCAACCCTTCACGTCGCATTTCTCCAGAAACCCCTTCTCAACCACCTAAGACTCCCCCAACGAGGCAGCCATAGGTGGAGTTCACAGGTCTCATTGCAGGAATCTGAAACCAGGTGCACCTACATCTTCACAGCACGAAGCGCCGGTCCTCTCCCTTGAATTTAGGTCTCATATATCCTGGTTTTTTTGTTGTTGTTTTTTTCATGAGATCAGTGGTTCTCAAATTGAGCCTGTGGACCACCAAAGGCCACCAGGCCTAAATGGTGGTCCACAGAGAGCACTCTCCATCCCCATCCCACCCTTCCCCTTTCAGCAATGCCCACCCCACACTCCAGCCCTCCTCCCCCGGCCTTCCAGTCCCACGGCAAAATCATCACATGCAGTGCTAACACTGGGGCCTCCCAACTACTTGCTGTCACCAAGCTGACAACCACAGGGACCTGAGCCTGAAGGTCACAAGGGGGTGAGGCATAGGGACCGGGGAGTTTACAGGAGGGTGCAGGCACTAAGGAAGGGGAGAGAAGGGCACAGGAATGGAGGAATGGATAATTAGGGAGGTAGAGGGCTCCACCAAAAAAATAAACCTGTAATAAAGTATCCCAGGATGAGAAAAAATTTGAGAACCACTGCTTTGAAACTGTAAGATTAGAAGTCCAACGGCAACTGTGGAATATTCTGAACAGCACCTAAGACACATTATGAGCATTCAAAACAGTTTAAAAAGACCACCCCCCAAAAGACAGGTAACAGCAAGAATAAAAATAACCTCAGGATATAAACCGATTGGCTCTTGAGCCTTAGTTATGCATTGGCCATTGTCTCATGACTGCCGTCCATCTCCAGGGCCCACCCTGGAGCTCACACACAGCAGGTTTACTCGGGAACTCGGCTGGAGCCCCTGGCCTTGGTGCATTTTTAATACAACGCGTTTGGAGGAGCGCTGAGTCATGTACCTTTTTAATCCAGGCCTGGGCGCCAGTGTTGGCCAGCTGCTCCTGCGTCAGGACCTGCACTCCCGTGCTTCCCGTGAACTGGCCAGGGATTGAGTTGAGCTGAGCCCAGGCATCGATCTGAAAAAGAGAGGTGACTCAATTCACTAAATGAAATCACCTATCCCATTAAAATGCCCCCGGCACTTACAGTTTAAATTCTCAACAAAATGTTTTATGTAGTTTCTAAAAAGGCTGAACAACAGGCTTAAATATTCAATTTTTAAGACCATATACTGATTTTATTTAGTTTTCCTAAGCATTTCAAAGAAGTAATTTCACAAGATTCAATGAATCCCATTAATGACATGACTTGAGGCAAGCCTCTAACAACTAAAAGGCTCGGCTACCATAATCATCCTTCCAACCGGCACCCAAATGCAGGGAACAGAAAAAAACTCATCCGGCAAAGGAGCCCCGCCATCCCGATACATGTCAGGACATCCTGAGTTTTTAATTAGTTACTTTCTTGGAAGTAGTATAAATAAAAAAAATTTGATATATGCCTCAAGAAAAATGACTTCTTTAAAAATTGTGCACTATGTTAATCATCACTTATTGTGGCAATTAAATAATCAGTTGTCATTCATTCATCGTGTACTTACTGAACACCTGATGGTGTCAAGCAAAGTATTTATCCGTATGAATGTGTTGTTTCTAGATAGATCCACCATGGAAAGGTAGCAGAGAATGGAAAAGCTGTGCATTGTTAAAAACTCACGGATGGACCCAGACTGACTGAGTCTGAATACCAGTTCCCTCCCTCACTGGTTCCGTGACCTCGGGCATCATTTAACCACTCTCTCCCTCAGCCCCTTACAGAGAGCAGGAGCTCGTAATACCACCTCTACCCCACAGACCTATTATGGGCAATTACCTGTTTTTATACACCAGATTACAAACTCAGTGAGGGCAGGAAACTTTTTCTACTGTATTTTCTCAAGAAACGCTTCCTGTCACATAGTATCCCATAAACATTCACCAAATGGAAGACCAGGCCCTAAAGCACTTTCATTTAAAATAAACTAATTGAAATGATTTTTTCTTTTGATTTTCAAGATATGAACCCATATTTCAACAGCATGCCACAGATTTTACTTATGTCACAACAATCTAATGAAAATCTCACTTAAACATTAAAACTGCTACATACCCGTTCCTGAGCTCGATTTAACATGCTCATGGCTTCAAGGTCAAATGCATTTTCACTGAGTCTTTTCTGAGCAAGTGCCCGCTCACTCATTGCTGTAGAGATGTCCACAGGCTAAGAAAGAAAACATAATTATCTCAAATTATAATAAGACCCCCTTAGTTCTGGTAAGTGCACATATCTTTAGTTGCTACCTGTGAAAAACAAATCAATAGTCCTATATGCATTAACAATTCTATCAAGTAGGTGGAAAACTCAAAAGGTAAAGAAACCTTGGGAGGCAGACAAGGATTGTTTCAGGTAGGTCACAAAGTATCAGGGGAAGCAAAATCTGACTGGTTTATTTTTATCAAATTACAATCACAGAAAATTCCATGAAAAATTTAAAAATCTCCAGTCTCCAGTAACAATGAAAGACTTTCGCAGTAAACTGAGAAGTGTTTAGCTAGCTTTGAAGTGTGAACTGGACGCTCAGCAGTTCTCACTGGACTCCGTCAGCAGAGCTGCAGAAGCAAGCAGCAGGCCGCAGGCACTCGGGGGTGCTCTCCCGTGCTGGTCTGCAGGCCTTTTCCCCTGGGGCTTTCCATCACATTTGGTCTTAAGAACTCAATTTCATCAAAGAATATATTTGTTATGTAAATAAATGAGCCTTTTGTACTTGGTTTATATACATTTATGACCAGTTAAAATACTTCTGTGTAAGTACATAAAACACTTGAAGATATGTTTGAAAAGTCTTACACCCTCCTTTTCAAAGTTTCATGTTCTATCAGTGAAAAACTCATGCTAATAATAAGCAGGTTACTTAATGATTTAAGTCTTAAAAATGTTTCATACTGTTGAGGAAAATTCTTCAAGGTAATCTTTAGAGCACACTGCCAGTTTGTCAGGTCTGTGTAGGGCTCTCAGCCACAGAAGGAAAAACCCACCGAGCAAGTTCCTGATGGTTTTTTGTTCTCACATTAAGAGCTCAGGTTGATTTGTATCAACTCATCAATTCCGAATACTTATTTTTCTTCTAACACAACATAACGATTAATATTTTCTAGTTTTTTCACAAAAAAAATTCACTTTTGGAAAACGCTCATCTGACATCGGGAAGTTTTCCCATGTTTATATACGAACGATACTTAGTGAGTACTGCATAGAGATGACAGTCAAGTAGCTGCTAAGGGTTTACTTAGGAGCTAAGTGAAGCCCACTGTAATTTGTGCACTGTGTATAAGACTCTTCTTTACAAAACAAGGCCTGTATGCTAGAGTGTATGGCTGAGAACTCTAACTTTTCTTAAATTCAGAACCCGTTAATCACTCACATCGTTCCTAGTTGTCTTGCTGAATCACCTAATAATATGTAACAGAATTAAAATTGTTTATAGATTCTTAAACTGAATTCATTCTGTATTATTTATTAAACTATTTCTAGATCTCATGATGTTAATTTCTTAGTCAACTTAATAAATTACCCACACTAATTAGAATATCTGGGCCTGTAAGAAAGTCAGACTAACACACTAAAAAAGTTTTTATGACCCCGGCTGAGTAGCTCAGTTGGTCAGAGCACCAAGGTTGTGGGTTCAGTCCCTGGATCAGGGCACATAAAAGAAATCAACCGATCCCCAGTCAGGGCACATGCCTGGGTTGCAGGCCACGGCCCCCAGCAAACCGCACATTGATGTTTCTCTCTCTCTCTTTCTCCCTCCCTTCCCTCTCTAAAAATAAATTAATAAAATCTTAAAAAAAAAATCATGGAGAGAATAAGGAGATTGGTGAGCCTTAAAAAAATCAACCAATAAATGCACGAATACACGGAAGAACAAATTGATGTTCCTCTTCCCACCCCTCTTTTCCTCTCTTAAAAAAATAAAACTTTTTTTGTATGTTAACTTTTCATTTGTTTTGATTCCAACTACTGGGACTGCCCAGTTGGAATATACATGCCTTTGGCCCTCCTTAGATGTTTCCTAAAACTCTCAGGTAGTATTACAGAAGTAATTCTTAAAGGCCCACCAAATGTATCTCATGTACTGTTTATTAACATTGCCCAAAATACTTTGGATTTCATAGCTATCTATAAATTTGTAAGGATGGTTCAGGTAAGTAATAGGTTTTTATTCTAAACTCAGGACCGAGTGGGGAAAATATACCTACCACCCATTCCAAGTCCTAATCCCCAACTTCAAACTTTAAGAGCCACAAAACTATAATTACTCTGAAAAGTGCAGCTTTTCTAGAATAAAATTAATTCTTGCCAAATGGAAAGCAAATTAATTTTTATCTTCATACTTTTTTTCTCTTTAAGCCTTTATTAAGGAAGCAGGTAACCTAATGCTTCAACATTTATCTCCAGGATGAAACTTCTTTCCAATCTCAATAATATTTTATGTTAAATTCACATCTCACTCTAAAAATCACTTTAATATAAAAATCTTGATGCTTAATGTAAATTTGCTTTAGATAAAATCACAACTAGTTCTATTCTGAGGTAATAAAATTTCATTTATTCTTCAGCAGACTTTCAAGTGAGCTGTAAGTTCATGTCAAAGCTTCATTAACAATCAATAATTTGACTATTAATTTCATATTCCTATCTTATAAAATGTGAAGAAGTAAGACTCAATGGATCAGGATTATCTTAACTTCTTAAGGACGCATCAAAAAGCATGTTTCCAGGTCTGCAAAGGATACACAGTAATGCATTCAAAACGCAACTGTGAGATTCCCAAAGCATTCCTATTTGAGGACTTGGCCAAATGTCATGTATCAGTATAAAACCACAGCTATCCCTTACAGCAGCACTGTCCAATGAATTGCCTACAGTGACAACTAATGAGCACTTGAAATGTGGCCCATCCAATTAAGGAACTGACTCCAATGACCAGTGACTGCTGTATTGGTGTACATGCATACATGTAGGATAAAGTAGACTATATTATATTTTGGACCCTTAAAGGTTTCAAAATCTTTTGATGTTGCTCAGAAACAGGAATGTTTGAAAGATACCAAAATGATGCTGAAGAGCCCTTCTAAAAACGGGAAAAACCTTAAACCCTGCAGAATACTACTATCGAGTTGTCATCAACAAGAGTTGTTTCCACTGATACACTGTAGAATTTCTACCTAATATATATAAAATATAATTACCTGAAGTATTTACAGTTGTGTAATAATAATCTAGGTATTATAGGAGGAATGTTTCATTTCCTTTTTCCTAGGACTTGTTCTAAAAAATGAAATCTACAGTGTCCTGAATAATTGCAGTTCTATTAGTAAAAACCTGTCCAAGCTATCTCACCTTTCTACTTCCTTGACTCAACAGATTGCTATGCTACTTCCTCTATAACCAAAAAAGTGTCAGGAATAGTAAAATACATAATTACCACCATGAAACATGCATTTCCAGGCCTAAATTATGATAATATACATTCTTTATCTTCCTCATTTTAAAAATCCTTCTAAGTCAATTTATTCCCCCCTTTTATTAACCCAATTGTTTACATAGAACAAGTATCTTAAATATTTCTTAAACACATGAGAGGCCTTAAAATACACATTATCCTCTACACAGGTAATTCCAGGTATCTCAAATTAAGACAGTAAAAAAAATTTTAGGTATAATAAAACTAAAGAAAAAATACCTGACCTATATATAAAATATGACTGTAAAGTATTTGGCAAAAATTAATACAAAGTTTCGCACAGAAAAGAAAATGACAACTTAAAAACAAAAGCCGTACTAAATATAGAACATCTCAGTTATTAATGTGTTTGGTCTTAAAAAGTAAATTATGAATCTTTTCATCATATGAAATAATTTAGTGCAACTCTTAGGTTTAACTTACACATTTAACCTAAATGAGTTATAACAGAAAAACAAACAAGTAATCTATTAAATGGTTTAAGGACATTCAGTGTTGACCACCCAGGCAAATCTAAGGGCAGAATGAATAGCAAGGCTGTACTTACACTCCACTATGCTAGGAACTGTGTGTTCTATTTCCAATTGAAATTTTCATCTTGCTCCAAGAACTTAGCTAACACTTACTTTAAATTTAGAGATTATAAACACTGAGATTGTTAGCTCCATCAGGATGTGGAAATATTCTTCAGTAGTAAAAACCAAGCACAGTCGCAGACAAAAATTACCTTCACCTGGAAGCTGTCACTAGCCCTTAATGGAGAGTCACTGCTGGACCTCCAGCACTTATGTTTGATAGGAAACCAAAGAAGTCTTGTCAAAGATTACATTTCACTCTCCGCCCAATAAGCCTTTGCTAACTTTATTATCAAGAATGAAAGCCCCAAGGACAATTTTTTAAATATATTTTCCAACATCTTTAAATTTCATTGCTTGTAAATCAAATTCACACAAATGTGGTTCAATTCTGCAGTCAATCCTCACTGTGGACGATGCTGGCTGCTACTTCCTAAGATGACGCTCTGGCAGCAGGGCACACAATCTGTGGAGCTGAGAACCCGCAAGAAAGGGGTTCCTGTTGGTCCATCCAACGTCTGACCACTCACGTGTGTATCAGAGAGCACTCACGTGCAAGACAATCGGGGGTGTAATGGTTATAGCAAAACTGAGACCAAATCTGTGACCTTTACCTAAATGATTTTATGCTCAAAATTAAAGAACCACAAAATCCATTTATATTTATTTAAATGAAAAAGACCAGTAAGTGAAAAACAGTTAAAAGTACTATTCAATTAAAATAATGACTTCGAAAGAACTTTCCATTACTCTATAAAGCCTTTATTTCAGTCCACTAGGGAATCAAAAGGGTCAATGCTCTCATAAAATGTCACTAATAGTATTCCACAAACACTGAAATAAAGAACACTTATCTTAAAAATACAGTATAAGATATAGGTCAATAACTAGAACTAAACATTTTATGTAAACATTTCCTCTAGGTGTTTAATATTATTGCTCCATAAAAGTATAGAGACCTGAAGCAAAACAAAATCCTTTCCATCCCCTTCTTTCCTAAAATTTTGGGATTGTTTTGCTTAAAACTGAAGTCAACCTATATATTGAGTCTAATCTTCTAAGTAACTAGCTTACAGAATTCTGTTATGAAAATGTTGTACACGTTATCCCAGAAGAGATCCGCTTCACTTACTTGGCTTTAAGAACAGAAGGCTTGTTTTTTTCCTTTTGCTGTACTAAAATATTCCTTTACTTACTATAAAATTTGAATATCCCAAATATTCGAACTTTCCCCCTGGGATTTCTTTGGAATAATTCCCCTCAACTGTAAACTCTGACCACCACTTTTGATGACAGTACTAAGGCACCCAGCCCCCTTCAATGTTAAGACTAAAACTGGCTGAGTACTAAATTTCAAATATAAATATAGAGATACATATACATAAACGGTCAGTAAAAAAAAATAGGTCGTCAGAAGTCACTAAGCACTTGAAATTGTTATGGTCACTATCTTGTCAGGAAAACCCCATGGAATCCTGTAACATTTATAGGGCTTCATTCCATTGGAAAATTTCTCCCACATAATCTTCCTACAAAGTTGTTCCCACCTCTGTTGAATGCATAATCTACAAGAAATTATTAGAAGTCTATGTATCACAATTCCTAAGTAAGTCTGTTCAGCCCTCTTATCATGGTTCATATTCAACTCCCACAGGATTTAAGCCAGTTGCAATCATCAGTTACCCTTTCCCTGTTCAGATGTGCAGGTTAGCTGGATTTGGGGGTTAGCAACTGAGCCCCTGACTGAGCTGGTTTCACTACACTGCCCTCCAAACCCACTGTCCCCCTCCCTGCTGATGGCGTCACTCGCTTCAGATGTTGAGCCCATGTAGAACACTCGATCACCAGCAGTGACTGATGGCTGCGCTGGCTGGTTACCACGCCCAGCCAGCTTCATTGTGCACAACCTGCTCCATTTTAAAAGGCTACAGGTCAAGAGAACCACACACACAAGTGAAAATGTCATTCGTGAATAGTTCAAGGGGGTGAAAAAAGTCTACCAAAAGTTTTCTGATTTGGGTTCTGTTCACCTTCTGATTTTATAAAACAGGATTTAGTTGTAATATTGGAAGTCTTTAGTGGAAGATGATTACATGGCCAATATAGGGAACCAGAGTGTGAAGAGCACAGGTCTCTGACCTACACACCGCAGAACTGCAAGAGAAGAAGTGGGGAGAAGGCCCGTGCTATGAGGGCGTCAGATAACTAATCTGGTCCTTGGACAAAATGTCTGGGCTTTGGAAACAGAGGGGAGGAAAAGGTGATGACTAGTCTATGGTATTTTTAAAACACCCCCCACCCCGCCCTAGTAAGTATCCACCCTCCCAGATCCCCCAAGCGTGATTTTGCACAACAAGTTAAATAAAAGTAAACTGTTTATTAAAAGATACAGCAAAAGTACAGATACAGAGATACATACAAAGATACAGATATATATATATATTTACATATATATACAGTCTTGCTGTTTTCATGTGCACTATTATTTAGCAGCACATTATTTAATCAGGCGGCATTTTAATGGGGTTGTTTTGACACGTTATTACTGCGTCATTTTGACAGATACAACTATAGCCTCATGAAAATTTCAAGGTGTGAATTCCACTTCTCCAACTTTCAATAGTAGCAAAGGGGGGAAGGAGAAGGGAAATGGAGTACACCAAGGCTGAGCATTAGGTTAAACACAAGAATTCAAAATGGCCAAGGTAGCACAGGGAAAACGATTAAAATTAAAGGCTATCTCACAAACAACCCAAAGGAAACAGGAAGAAATCACCATTAAAGGGCAATGGGCTCTGTACCCACGATGATCACATCAGCCTACAACAGCCTTTCCAGTCCACGTCTTGTGTTGAACCTGAGCATCTGCCTCTCTCCGCTCCATCCCCCACCCAGTAAACTTGCTACCACCAAAATCTAGAGCTATAAAGCCTTGAAGCAAAACGGGAAGCTAAATAGTTGTACCTCGGGCTACCTTCCCACAAGTGCAAGGAGGGCCCAATGTTGGGGAGGGACGTGACAACACTGTCCTCTGCAATTCGATGCTTTTCACTTTGTGGCTTGGTTCCACAAAGTGAATTGCATCGAGTTACTGTCAAATGAGAAGCTGCGGGTTGTTTCATCTGTCGTTTAACCCGGCCCTGCCGTTTACCCCGGCCCTAAGAAGAGTGAAACAGAATCCAAATCAGATATAAAGTAACAATAAAATGAAAGATTCAGGTATAAAAAAGGAAAAATACATAATATTCATCTTACTTACCTCCGAGGGCAAATTGCTGCTGAAAACATTATCATCGTCTTTGTTTTCTTCCCCATTTTTTTCTACAGGAACCCACTCTCCATAAACACTATCTGCTTCTTTTTTCCGATGCTGAGACCCAGATGACACAGGAAACTCTTTTGTTAGTGTTACCTGGCTTTTTGGAGGAGTTGGCTTTGCTGCAGCAATCTTAAAAAATAAATAAAGTTTCTTAATTAATTTTTAAGAGTCTGAAAATAATTTTTCTCAGTATTTACTTAAAAAATTAAAAACTAAATTCTATTTGAGTCTATTTAAATAGTTCCATAAACTGTGCTGTTTTATCAATCCATAAACACTAATACTCACATTGAGATTAAAAAAAATGGGTTTGGGTTCACTGAGTTTAAAGGGATGATGATAAAAAGGAGGTTCTTCTTCCTCTTCATCCGAAACATGAGGTTTATTCACTATGACATCATCATCTTCTTTACTCTGTGCAATCTGTTTGCATTTCTTAAAAAGTGAAAAAAAGAACAAAAACAAGATAAACCTTATACTTTAGATAAAAAATAACATGTAACTTCTTAAAAGAATGAAAACCACATAAAATCAACTTTCAAAACTGAAACAAGACGGTAACTTGGCTTATAAACTATTTTTTAAACACACTCTAGCTGGTCAATCAGTCAACAACATTTATTGAGCACCTACTATGTGCAGAGCACTGTACTGGGCACTGTCCAGGGAATACAAAAGAAATGGTAGAAGACATGGTCCCTGCTCTCAAGGAGCTTACAATCTAGTTTTAGAAATAGAATACATACACATGAAATAATTGAGGAACGCTTTTACAGAGCAACACAAGTAACAAGTGCAAACTGATATAATACAAACTGAGCATATAAGTGCTGAGAGAACAAAAGCTTGAGAGAGAATAGAATCAGTCAGAATTTGAGAATCAAGGAGTATTCCTTGAAGAATTCTAAGCCAGATTTTCAGAGCTGAGAACAAGGACTGGCAGGGAAAGGAAAAGAAAGTGACCCTAGTCAGGTGGTGATAAAGAAGTGAGAAGAAACTTATTAGAAGGGACAAGAGAACTAAAGATGAGGATAAAAACAGGGAAACACTAAGTGTTCACACGTTTTGGATGAGGAATTTGGGTTTCATAAGCAAGCAATAAAAGCCTTTACTAGGTCCTTAAATTTAAAAAAAAAAAGGTTGTAATTCATAATAAATCTAAGTGATGAAACAGATTATGAAACATTATGAACTCCAAAGGTATAGCAAAATAAAGGATTTGAAACATTGCAATAGGGTTAGATAGTAACGTCTCTCCATAAATGTCCTGTTTGTTGAGTGCCTAAAGGAATAGAACTCAAGAATGGAAAATAAGGCATGATGGAGAGGGTGTAACTGATGAGGTCTGACACATAAAGCAAAGTCAATTCCTTCCTGAGAAGCAAAGGAACAGACTCCATTACCTGGCTTTATAAAAAGGTCAGAGTAAATTTGGGTGGACTGGTCTCTTCTTTACAAGCAGAATTTGTCACATCCATTATCAATTGAAAATATTACAACAGGATAAAAAGCTCATTTAGCCAAAAACACACAGCATACTAAGCTTGTAACCAAGGGGGACAGAATATATTGACAGTGGTAGGCTGGCATAAGGCTAGCCAATAGCAAGTTTCAATATATGAAACAGTGTGGTATTTCTGGATCCTAGCAGCAGTATTTCAGCACTCCCCACCCCCCAGGACAACAAACAAACAAAATAACATTAATAAAACAAAGCCAAAAAAAAAAAAAAAGCCTCAATTGAAAAGATCAAATTCTTAAGAACAAAAATAAGTGTGTTTAAAATATATGTTACTGCCAAAACCCGAACCGCAAGAAGAACTGATAATGGCCGGCCATTATCACCAATGGCTGGTACCAAACAGCCAAAACCCGAAATGTTGATGCGAAAGAAGTTCCTTTCAGGCAATGGCCAGCTACTCTCATTAATTTCCAAGCTCCGGTGGCAAAAGATCATTTCTGACGATTGTCTGTGTCTTTGCGCACATGCAGCACACTCGTGGCGATCAGTGAGCGCGTCGTGAATGGAAACGAAACTGTAGGCGAGCTTCTGCGTGTTGCTCACTCAACACCTCCTCCATTCAAACGAACCGTCCCACTCCTCAGTCAGTTTGGCTTCTAAAACTGGAAAGCAAAAGTAATGGGAAGTAACTTTTAGCTAGCGGAGCTTAGCCATCCCGGATAATGGCCTGCTAAACAGAGCTTCTGCCGCTGCCACACCTGTATTTCGGGTTTTGGCCACTCGGTGCCAGCCATTATCAGTTCAGCCCACAATTCGGGTTTTGGCACGCTCCAGAGTCAACATCACTGGAATAATCCATTTAGGAATGAAAACAAATTCTGTCTGGCTTACCTCGGTTAGTTCTTCTATAGTAGCTCCTCCTGACTTTTTAGCAACTTTCTCTTCTATTGTAGGTGGAGGTGCAGGCTTCAGGTTTGGCGGTAAAGGAACACCGGCCTTAGCACACATGGCAGCTGCATTAGCTTTGGCTATTTCAAGTAATTGAGCCTTATCTGTAAGAGAAAAAATATAAGAAGCGGTTTTCCTAAAAGGCCATACATTTTGTATTATCTAGAGTTTTATATGCTAACAAAATTCAAGACATCGATTTTATGTCATAACCTACAGTTGTGTTCAAATCACTCCTTGGCTCAAAGATTTTAAGAGAATCTGCCTATTTAAAGAATTAAGTTCACTTTTAGCTTCCCATTCAAATACCTCAGAAAATAGCTAAATTATACAACTATAATGATCACCTTGCCACACTCAAGATGTACACACAACTGTCAAAGCCTACTCTATTTTCCAAAATTATCATGCCCTTAAATTACTTCCCCTCTAATCTAACATTTTAAACCACTCTTTTGAGTATTTACAGCAATCATAACATGCTGCTCCTTTGGTAGTTGTACCATTTGGTAAAACAGACACATACACATTTTATCCGTATCTCTTCTACTGACTTGTAATCACTCCAAGGATTACAATACTATCCCTCTGCTTTCAATAGTAAAAGAACTCAAAAATCTTTTATTGAACTGATATATTCTCCCTTACTGTTCTGTTGGCATCTTTTTCCTTAGACAACACAATCTGGAAGTACTAGAATAATGTCTGTAGTCATGTATTACCCAACAAGCTTTAATCATCTCTGTGCCTTCTTTACATCAAGAGAAATTAGAGTACTTTATTTTTCAAGGAAAGCTAATTATTAAAATCGCTTTAACAAATTTCACTTTACGTTATTTTGCTAGCATCACCTACCCAGGTGAACAACTCCCCAAATGCCAAGTCCCCTAATCACTTCCATTATTCCATTATACCAATTAAAATTATCTTCACAAACATTTAATAGTCCTACACTGTCATTTTAAGATACCTAACATTTTAAAAAAGAAACACTGTTAATTTTAGGCTTATTTGCAACGGGACTTATGTTGGACATACAGTAACAATCTGAGCATGTACTAACCTTATCTTTAACAGGATTTCTTTCTACTCTGTTTCGGTTAGGGGTCTCAAGCAAAATAAGACTTTAAGTATGGAAACACCTTGGTTCTACTATACTCCAAAGCAGGTCTTTTTAACTCAAATTACAAATGTTTCCATACCTGCATTTTCTAAACACAAACTAATGTAATTATAAAATTCAAAAAGAAATATCCTGTACCAATAACCCAAAATACCCCATTTGACTCAAAAATCAGAGAAAACTCAGACTTAAATCATTGTTACACTAACATTAAATTTTAAAATGACTTACTTAAATCTGTCAGACGTTTAGGTGATCTGCCTCTTTCTGAAGACCGGGACCGTTTACGGCGGAGGGGAGACCTGCTGAACCTTCTTCTCAAGGGTGTTCGCGATCGCCGTAACCTGACTGGTGATATACTGAAGCTTCGCCTTCTCACCACAGACCTTGATCTTCTCCGACGGCTCGGGGTGCGGCTCCGACGGCTCGGGGTGCGGCTCCGCCGGCTGGGGGTGCGGCTCCGCCGGCTCGGGGTGCGGCTCCGCCGGCTCGGGGTGCGACTCCGCCGGCTCGGGGTGCGACTCCGCCGGCTCGGGGTGCGGCTGCGCCGGCTCGGGGTGCGGCTGCGCCGGCTGGGAGAGATGCTGAAGCTCCTTCTCCCCACAGATCTAGACCTCCTTCGCCTACTCGGGGTGTGACTCCTGCTCCGCCGACTCGGGGTGCGGCTTCGAGCCCTAGCAGTTTTCCTGTTATCCCTGGAGCTTGATCTTTTCCTTTTTCTCTCCCTGGACTTGGATCTGTGCTTTGGAGATCTTTTGCGTTTCTCCTTTGATACAGATCGCCTTCCTCTAGATTTTGATCGCGACCTGCTGCTCCTCCTTCTGCGTCTTGAACGTGACCTTGAACGTGTTTGAGAGCGATGAGACTTGGACTTAGATGACCTCTTCCTTGCCCTAGAACGAGATTCACTGGTACGCTTGCGTGATTTGTGTTCAGAAGACTTGGACCGCTTACTTCGAGATCTTAATGAAGAGTCTCTTTTCTTCTCTTTCTCACCTTTATCACGGTTCTTATTTTTCTTGCTTTTTTCATGTGTGTCCTTAACTTTTACAACAATTTCATAATCATCTTTTTCCTCTGAAGACGACTCTGAAGCTCTTTCTGGTATACCAACTACAACCGGACTGGCAGTAGATTTGTCACGTTCAACTTCACTTGCAAGTACAGGCCCTTCAATACCAGCTCTGAGGCTTGTAAGACGTTCCATGTCCTTAGGAAGTAATGGTCTCACTAAATCTGCTTCGTTAATATCATCGATATTGGCAGAAAATCCAGATTCAGGCAATGTCTCTTTAGGAGGGAGAGGTCCTTCTTTATCTTCACTACTTTCCTTAGGGCTGAGAGCAACTGCTAATGTCTGATCACTCTCTTTTATAGGTAATGGTCCTTCTGCATCATTACAAATGAAGTTATTAGATGATAACTCAAAATGAATGTCTTTAGCAGGCAAAGGTCCCTCTATGTCAGCCTCACTACCACCACTGGGGCTGGTGGAAATCACCATGTCATGTTCGGTATCTTGACTAGTGAAAGATACTTCAACATCATACTTACTAATTGAACTGAGAGCAGATGCTGTGGTAAATTCAATACCCTTACTCATTCCCACTGTATCAGGTTCAAAAACAAGGGGACCAGTAGAAGACAGAGTTCCTTCTACTTCAGCTTCACTGACACTAGGGCAGGTATCCAATACTGTGCATTGTTTAGTCTCACTGATGGGCAAAGTTTTCTCTTCACCAATTTCACCAACAGCCCCAGTGCTGGCAGCAGACACCATGCTATGTTCCATCTCTTTAGCAATTAAATGATTATTTATATCAAGGTCCCTATGTATACCATGCTCACTTTCGTAAGAGTCACTCTTCAGGTGTCCTTCAGCATGGGGCCCTTCCTCTGTATGCATAAGAACCTCCTGCATGCCAACCTCTGGGGCAGGATTTTGATCACCAGATACTACATTCGTACCCTTTACAACACTAGACTTCAGCACCGGCGCAGACTCTAAAGCCATCTCAGCTGGTGTCTGCATCTGCTCTGAGACAGTGACAGCAGGATCTGAGACTATCACTGTGGATTCTTGGACAGAAACAGATGGTTCTGAAATAAGGTTAGGTTGAAAGACTGACACTGCTGGTTCCAGGACAGGCACAGCAGGCTCTAGGGCAGAAACAACTGGCACAGGAATGGTAAGACGCTCTGGCTCAACCAAGGCCAGGGGCTCTGGGACAGCCTCAGCTGGTGGTCCAAGGAGAGCCTCAGCTGGTGGCCCAGGGATAGCCTCAGCTGGTGGCCGAGGGATAGCCTCAGCCAGAAGCCCTGGGACAACCAAAGCCAGTGGCCCAGGGACAGCCTCATTTGGGGGCTCCAGGACAGCCTCGGCTGGGGGCTCTGTGACAGCCTCGGCTAGGGGCTCTGTGACAGCCTCGGCTGGGGGCTCCAGGACACATGCAGAAGGCAGCCCTGAGACAGCCATGGCTGACAGCTCTAGAGTGTTCTGTGATGGCTCTGGAATAGTTGCCGCAGATTCCAGGTGGGATGCAGACACCTCTGAAACAACATGTCCTGAGGCTCTCATGGAATCAAAAGTTTCCGCTGCCTCTGACATAACAGAAGGATCTGATGTTAGCATAGTCGGTTCAGCTGACATTATGGGAGTTTCAGATACCATGTAAGTCACTGACCTCTCTGGAACAACTTCATGCTCTTCTGCTATTGCAGCAGACTCTATAGGTGTGGATGTAACCAAAGACTCTGGCTCCAGTGCTGGCTCTGGAACAGTCACAACAGCCTCTGGCGCTAATACTGAAGGTTCTGATGCTGACACTGAGTAATCTGCAGGAGCTTCTGAAGGTTCTGAAATCTCACTTTGACTCGCAGGAGGTTCAGACAGGGATACAGATTCTTCAGAAGGCAACGGCGGCACCTCAGTAGACCAAGTATTTTCAGCTGCTAATGCTGACTGCTCAGTGGGTATTGCTGAGCCCTCTGGTGGTTCCTCAGGAGGCAATGGTGGTGTCATTGGTGGCTCTTCAGGTGGCAATGGTGGCATTGTAGGAGGCTCTTCAGGAGGCAAGGGTGGCACCATATATGCCTCTGTGTATGTATCAGTGTAAGAATCGGTGTAAGAATCAGCTGCCATAGACATCATTGAACGATCAGCAGTGTAAGATGACATCATAGTCCGGTCGGCTGCAGAGTACGACGACATCATAGTTCGGTCAGCAGCAGAGTACGATGACATCATAGACCGGTCAGCACCCATGGACATCATTGACCGGTCAGCCATTGGGGACATCATGGAGCGCTCATAGGCTGACATCATAGAGCGCTCATAAGCTGACATCATGGAGCGCTCAGCCATAGGGGACATCATGGAGCGCTCATAGGCTGACATCATAGAGCGCTCATAGGCTGACATCATAGAACGCTCAGCCATAGGGGACATCATAGAGCGCTCGTAAGACATCATAGAGCGCTCATAAGATGACATCATGGAACGTTCTGCAGCATAGGACATCATCATAGAACGTCTTGATGCTAACATCAGGGGTCTAGGTGCTAACCTATATGGCCTGGGGGCTACCCTATAAGACCTGGGTGCTATCCTGTAAGGTCTAGGTGACATCCTATAGGGATCAGGAGTTAGTCTATAGGGATCGTGGCCTAACCTATAGGGGTCTTGCCCTAATCTGTAGGCATCATGACCTAGCCTATAAGGGTCATGGCCTAACCTATAGGGATCCTGAGCCAACCTGTAAGGATCCTGAGCTAACCTGTAGGGATCAGGAGATTTTGAGCCCAACATAGCAGAATCTTGGGTACTAGATGCTAACATTTGGGCATCCATGGTACCAGACGCTAACATCTGGGCATCCATGGTGCCAGAAGCTAACATTTGAGAGTCCATAGTGCCAGAAGCTAACATCTGGGAATCCATAGAGCTAGTCGCTAACATCTGGGAGTCCATGGTGCTGGTCGCTAACATCTGGGAGTCCATGGTGCTGGTCGCTAACATCTGGGAGTCCATGGAGCTGGTCGCTAACATCTGGGAGTCCATGGAGCTGGTCGCTAACATCTGGGAGTCCATGGAGCTGGTCGCTAACATCTGGGAGTCCATGGAGCTGGTCGCTAACATCTGGGAGTCCATGGAGCTGGTCGCTAACATCTGGGAGTCCATGGAGCTGGTCGCTAACATCTGGGAGTCCATGGTGGTGGATGCTAACATCTGGGAGTCCATGGTGGTGGACGCTAGCATTTGGGAGTCCATGGTGTTGGACGCTAACATATGGGTCTCCATGGTGTTAGAAGCTAACAAATGGGATTCTTGGGCCATCAAGGGATCCACTCCTACTGTTATAGAAGTCTCCCCCACTAGTGTAGTAGGCAGCTCCTGTGCTACCGTATTATAGGATTCCAGCGCTGTCGTCGAGGGCACCTCCAGGGACTGCGACACGGTCATCGTTGACAGCTCCGTTGTTGTCACCACAGACTGAACAGAGATCTCCAGCGCCACAGTTGCCACAGGCTGCCCAGGCAACTCTGGCGCCCCAGGCTGCCCTGGCAACTCCAGAACCCCTGTTGCCAGAGGCTGCCCCAAAAGCTCCAGGGCTCCAGCTGCCCCAGGCTGCCCCGAGAACTCCAGTGCCCCAGTTGCCATGAGCTGCCCAGGCAACTCCAGTGCCCCAGTTGCCACAGGCTGCCCAGACAACTCCAGTGCCCTAGTTGCCGAAGGCAGCCCTGGCAACTCCGGCACCCCAGTCACCGAAGGCTGCCCTGGCAACTCCAGCGCTGTTGTTGCCACTGACTGCCCTGGCAACTCCAGCACCATTGCTGCCTCAGGCTGCCCCAGCAACGTTGTTGCCGTTGTCACCTCAGGCTGCCCAGGATGTTCCACCGTTGTCATTCCCACAGGCTGCTCCAACTCTGTCGCCGTCGCAGGTTGCTCGGTCAACTCCATTGCTACTGTTCCTGCAGGCTGCCCTGGCATCTCCTGTGCCATCACAGGTGGCTCTGGTACCTCCTGTGGTGGCTCCAACTCCACGGATGGTGCTGGAAGCCCTGGCAATTCCTGTGACAACTGTGGCACTGATGTCACTGAGGGCCCCGGCAACTCAGGCACTGCTGTCGCAGGGGGCCCTAGCAACTCAGGCAATGGGGTAGAAGGGGGCCCTGGCAACTCTGGCACCGGGGTAGCAGAGGGCCCAGGTAACTCCAGCACTGGAGTCACAGAGGGCCCCTGCAACTCCGGAATGGAGGTCGCAGGTGGCCCCGGCAACTCCATCGCTGAGGCCACCGACGACTCCGGCAGCTCCAGTGCTGTGGGCTTGGGCAGCTCCAGCAACTCCTGTGATCTTGTCATGGATGAATCTGCAGTCTCCGATGGTACTTCTACAGGCTGTTCTGGCAATCTTAGAACCTCAGCTGGAGAAGCCTCTGGAAAATCCATTGTCGTCAATGTGCTTGGCTCAGGGAGTACCTCAGTGGGTTTCTCTGATGATACCACAAGGGTTTCTGATGGCTCTAACACTTTTGCTACTGGAGGCTCTAACATGATCTTTGATGGCTCTGGAGGTGTACTCTCCAAAGATTTCAGCACAGACTTCATCTGACACTCCACTGACATTGTTACAACCGGCTCAGATGACTTTAGCACTACTGTTGAAGTAGGCACTGGTGCTGTTGAAAAAGAATCCAGAATCTTTGTTGTGGGTTGTTCCAGCGTCACTGCCACAAACTGCTCTGACCGCACTGAGACTACTGATGTAGATGCAACGGACAGTTCTGCAGTTTTTGCAGCTGGCTTCAGAGTCTCTAAGGTGTGTGGCTGTGATCCCTCCACTGATACTATAGGAGGTTCTAGCACAACTGCAGGAGTTTCACTGGTCTCAGATAAACCAAAAGCTCTTACAGGATGCTCCAGTGCCATCTCTGAAGGTTCGGAATCAAACTTTAAAAAGGAATCTGATTCTACATCCATGTTCTCTTCATGATGTGATTTCGGCTTTGATTCAGATTCTTCTGGTTGTCTTTTGTACTTTTTTTCCTTTTCTTTCTTCTTTTTCTTCTTTTTATTTTTGTGCTTTTTATGCTTCTTTGACTTTTTGGTGGGAACTTCATCAGTAGGATCTGTTTGTACAGATACACATCTACTTTTTCTAGAGGCCTCCTTCAAGTCTGAAATTAAGAGGAATTAATTTTAACTGGTCAAAAAATTCCTCAAAGTAGGGTTAGATAAATCATACAAGCCGAAATTTACATTCCATGTTAAGACACCACAGTATTACACCTCTTAAATAAAAAGTTACCAAATAATCTGTTTTTTATAAGTCAATTATCTGAAGACTAACATTTTCCCAATACTTCTGTAGTTAAAGCCTGGATTGCCCTGGCTGGTGTAGCTCAATGGATTGAGTGGTGACCTGAGAACTGAAGGGTTGCTGGTTCCATTCCGGTTGGGGCACATGCCTGGGTTGAGGGCCAGATCCCTAGTAGGGGGCACACAAATGGCAACCACGCACTGATGTTTCTCTCCCCCTCTTTCTCCCTCCCTTCCCTGTTCTCTAAAAACAAACAAACAAATAAAATCTTTAAAACACATTAAAGTCTGGGTTAAAATCAAGTTCTTTGTTTGCAACAAAAACTTTTAGAATTACATTAAAATGTTTCAACTAAATTCATTTAAAACAATCATTTTCTACAACTCTCAAATTACAGCTAATTACTTGTAACCTACATGTACAAATGAATCTTTCATATTATCAATTGTTATAATTCCTGTTATATACACACACATGGAATTTTGATGCTCATGTGAATTCTCCATGGGCTTGTATTAAACTTTTTGTTTTCTTCTGTTAAAAAAAAAATACATTTATTGTTGTGACTATTGATAACTTCCATTTATACAGAAAGCAACACAGCACTGGATCTGGAATAAACGGTCTCTTTTGCATGCTGAATCAATCCACCCACTCAATAGGTGAATGGACTGAGCCAAATTACTAACACTGTCTCCCAAAGTTAAATGATGAGGTGAGATTAAACATATAATGTACACTGAAAAATGCATAGTAAGCTTTCAGCAAATGCTAGTGATTGCTTTTACATAAATGTCTGAACAAATGTAAAGAAAGTACCAATATGGAGCTTGATTTTATCTTATCACACCTGTTACATCCTAATCAAAATACCATCATTTCCCACAATAATCTTGTAAAATTACTAAGAAACAGCTTTTCTAATGACTCTACTTAAGAAAAATTCATTTTGGGAAGAAATGTCTTACAGCTCTTAACATGTAACTTAAGAATATTTCTATTTGCATATCTGAAAAGAGAAAGTGGCTTATAACCACTTTATAACCAGACAGGATTTACTCTAATGCCAGTATCAAGTTAGATAAGCCTTTGTGATACCAGAAAAAGCTGATCAGAAACCTACGCCATTAAGGTTTTTTTTCTTAATGTTTTTTAAAAGTTTATTTATTTTGAGAGGGGGAGGGAGGAAGAGAGGAAGAGAAACATCAATGTGTGGTTACCTCCCCACACACCCACGAAGTGGGGACCTGGTCTGCAACCCAGGCATGTGACGTGACTGAGAATCAAACTGGCCACCCTTTGGTTCACAGGCCAGCACTCACACCAGCCAGAGCTAAGGTTTTAAGAGAGAAAAAAAAAATCAACACATAAAAAGACCTACTCCAAAGCAAAACTATTTATTTTCTACCAATTGTTTATTATGTACTGAACTGTTAGTTAGCGGAGCTATACTTCAATCAAGGAGAAGTTTTCAGAGCCCTGACCCGCGTGGCTCGGTTGGGCATCTTCCCGCAAAGCCTGGTTCCTGGTCAGGGCACAGGCCTGGGTTGCCAGCATAGTCCCGGTTAGGGCACATGCAAGAGGCAATAGATCCATCTTTGTCTCCCTCCCTCATCCTCTCTCTAAAAATAAAGAAAATCTTTGAAAAAATAAATTTAAAAGAGAAAAAGGGCTAGAACCATGAATCTAAATGTAGCTAAAGTCTGCTTTTTTTTTTTCCATATCCTACACCAAAATTTAAATTTAAAAGATTTTTATAATGGGGGGTAGGCTGGGATGGGAGGAAAAGGCAGAAAACTGTACTTGAACAATTTAAAAAAATAAAAAGATTTTTATAATGAAAAGCCATATCCCACATTTTCCAAAACTAAATGAAAATACTGTAATTTTGTGATCATAACACTTTCAATCCTAGGCATCAATTATTTAATCAATTCCAAAAATGCTACATATCCAAGAAATGATTTCTTTGTATTTGCTGCAATTTTAAGAGGGGGTAGATGCAAAACAAGGCAATCCCTATACCTAGTTTTAAAAATAAAACCCCTCCCAGGATTTTAAAGTCATTACGAATGTGGTCCAGGTTCCTGTGCCTTCCAAAATGGACATATAAACAATTGTTAAATGAAAACCCATTTTCAAAACCCTGGCACTGAGGCACAAGACTAAATCAAATAAAGTCAATCTACCACCAAAGCAAACAAGTTCGTAAATACAAGTACACTCATATTTTCAAATGAGTCCAAATCTTCAACAGAGCAATAAAACTGAAACTTAAGCTGACTGAAGTTTAAGATATACTGAACATTTTAAATACCATACACGCAAGAAAAATCCTAACGCTTTTAAAATCTTCAAGTTTTTGAAATAGCTGATTATTTCCAACTTACCTGGCTTACAGCGTAGTTCTGTATCTAAGACCCCAGAAAGCACTTCCTCTATCTTCTGGACTATTTCTTCATTTGGTAGGCTCCTGCCAGAGGCAACTGCATCACCTGCCTGGTTTCCTTCAATAGGTGTATTTGTTTCACCATTGAGCTGGCCTTCACTCCTTCCACTTGAGAAGAAAAGTTATCAAAATTCATTAATACTTTTTATCACATCATATAATAAATGAACATTTGTAACTTAACTGATTAAAATACCCTCGTATTAACACATTTCACCATATCTGTATTTCTTTCAGATGTTATTTCCTACTAGTAGTACTTTCTTAACACTACTAATAGTTGTACACTTTTATTTTTTTCCAATTAAAGTTTTCGGAACTGTGAAAGTTAAGAAAAAGTCTTTGACACAGGTTTCTAAGCTTATCTTTTCTAAAAACAAAACACTACTGGAAATATGAATTAAATGAGATTCCAGTTACCTGCATATTTATCTCAGGACAGAGGAGTTATCACAAGGACAGAAGTTACAGCTACTATAAAGCCACACCTGTCCACGGATCACAGTCATCAACAGTGTCACGGACATAAAACAAGCCACAGACACACATCAAATAAAAAGGGTAACATGTAACCTCTGAGCAGACTTCAACTGATCAGTTAGTAAAATAGCAAAAAGTCTTAAAACAAAAACACGTTTATATAATTTTACCATTATTCAAAATCCTAGTATTAAATTTCTGGAGACCAAAACAATAAACAGTAAATGAATGAATGGCTTAATATATTTTCAATTCACAGGGCCAGAATTTTTTTTATTGAAGTAAAATCAGTGCATGTGTGTGTGTGTATAAAGTTTCAGGTGTACAACATTATAATTCAATGCCTATATACACTACAAACAGTCAACACCAAAGTCTAGTAACCACCCATGGTCATCCAATTGACTGTCATCCATTCCTCCCTCCCCCAACCCCTCTCATAGCCACCAATCTGCTCTGTGTATCTGAATGTTTTTGTTTTCTTTGTTTATTTGTTTTACTTTTTTTAAAGAGCCTTAACAGACATAAAAACATGTCACTTACCTAGTCATTTTTACTATTTTTTATAGATTTCCAAAATTGTTTTGGAAAAAAAAAAAAACTTCAACTCTTTTATCTAACTTACGTTTTAGCAAACAAAACAGATAGAATAATTATCGTCCACTACTTTACAGAAGTCTCACAAGTCAAAAAAACAAAAATCAGTAGTTAACTAAATGTTATTAAGGAAAACTTGATTTTTCTAATACAATGAACCATGTAATAATTAACATTTGTTGACTATTAATGTCACAAAGTTCTACATTTTTGAAACCCATTTAAACCTAAGATGAAACTCTAAGATCAGCACTATTATTCTGATTTTATAAATGAGGAATATGAGACACAGAGAAGACAAGAAACCTAGCTGAAGGTCACACAGCCATGAAGAGGTGAAGCTCGTATTCGAAACCAGAGCTCATACTCTTAGCCCCCATCCACATGTAACAATCAATTTTAATTATCTAAATGTCTGTCTCCTTACCCAAACCTCCAAGTGTAAAAGCAGATGGGAAAACTGAAAAATAAAGCTCACTTAAGTGGCAAATAATCAAAAACCTGTTTTTAGACTGACAATGTATTACAAGTTACTTGAGTTGAGGAGTTCAATATTTCTCTAGTGATAAAGTGCTTTGATATTATTTGCAGACATTCCTTCAGGAGCTCTTTATTTTACACTTTCCTAAGCACTTGTACACACATAAATACCTCATCAAAAAAGTGACATTTTAAAAATCAAAAAGTACAACTCAAAAAGTTTTATGAAAGTTCTATGAAAACGCAATCATCTTAAAGCTATGTTTATCTCAAGCACTGAAGATAATTTCAAACACCTAAATACCCATCAACAACACATTTCTACAATAGAATTCTATAAAAAATGTCCAATGCAATACTAAGATTGTGCTAAGACATACTTGTTTACTGTATTAGGCGGGGGGGGGGGGGGGGGAACCACCAACCAAGATAATCACATTTTACAAAACATGTATGCACATCTATGCACAGAGGAGCGAAAAACAACAAAGAACATCAATAACTAAGTAGTGGTCTTCCAATTTCCTTTTTCCCCCCGTTAAATTCCTACAACCAAACTTATTTCCTAATATAAAAACTGATTTTTAAAAGGTGTAAAAGACTACAATAAGCAAACACAATTACTTATTCCAAGCACCTACTAAAGTTTTAAAAATATATATACTCCCTTAGCTCAGGTTTTCTCTTATCTTCCTAAAATCACAAACATGCAACAATTAAAAAAAAATTGCGTGAGCAGATCTATTTCCCACTTAAGAAACAAAATTTCCTCTGGAAACAACAACCCGGGCAGTCGGCAGCCCGTCTGCCCCGGTCACCGCCCCGCGTTAGGACGGGCACTTCTGCACAACCGCGTCTTCGGCCGACCGTCAAGTTCACTTGCTGCCCTCGCTCCCACTTTCCAAATACAACTAGCGAGACGTCTGCACTCGGAACGAACACTTACATCACACCAAGCAGAATCACAGACAAGCAGCGAACACGAGCCACGCTCGTCCCCTCCGGGCGACGGCCACTCCGCGCAGCCCCCGCCCGCAGCCCGCGGCCCGCCGGCGCGCCGCTCACGGCCGTCCGTTGGAGCCGGAGCGGCGAGCACAAACTCTCATCTACGCCAAGCCCACGGCCCACTTGCTGGATTAAGAAACTATTCATAAATAAGTCCCTTCCACCCTCACCTCGGCCACTCCGTCAAAGCAACCACATTAATTTGAGCTGCTACACTTTGAGTTTATAGTCGATTGAAACGCTGCCGGGTGAAAGACACCGGACACCGGGGCCCAAATAATCTAATTAGAGGATTCCCGACCCCGAGACGGGAAAAGCGGACAAAGCGGATTTAAGTTCACCCCAGAAACGGCCGATAGGGACCCTTTCCGGTCGCGGGCGCCGGCCGGCGACACCGCCGGAGGCGGGGAGGGGGAGGGGGACGCGGC
>PVIA01012352.1:0-38377 GCA_004024845.1 Tonatia bakeri
ACACACCAAGGCACATCATAATTACATTAGCCAAGGTAAAAATGAAGGAGAGAATCCTAGAAGCAGCAAGAGACAAGGAGACAGTAACCTACAAAGGAGTTCCCATCAGACTGTCAGCTGATTTCTCAAAAGAGACCTTACAGGCAAGAAGGGGCTGGAAAGAAGTATTCCGAGTCCTGAAAGGTGAGGACCTACATCCAAGATTGCTCTATCCAGCAAAGCTTTCATTTAGAATGGAAGGGCAGATAAAGCGTTTCTCAGACAAGGCCAAGTTAAAGGAGTTCATCATCACGAAGCCCTTATTATATGAAATGTTAAAGGGACTTACCTAAGAAAAAGAAGGTTAAAAATATGAACAGTAAAAAAAGTCATCAAATGGAGGGTTAGCAACAGGAAAGTGGGAGGAGACGAGAGGGGGAAAAGATATAGAGAATAAGTAGCATCACAATAGGTAGAAAATAGACAGGGGGAGGGTAAGAATAGTATGGGACATATAGACACTAAAGAACTTATGACACATGGACATGAACTAAAGGGGGGAATGTGGGTGGGAGGGGGTGGGCAGGGTGGACGGGAGTGAAGGGGGAAAATGGGACAACTGTAATAGCATAATAAAATAATTTTTAAAAAATAAAAATAAGAAAAAAGAAGTCTCCTAATCTCCTGACTGACAGCATCCCCCACCTGACTTAAGCCTAAAACAATGCCAGAGTTTGGTTTGGCCCTGTGCTGGAAAGGGCAGTTCCCTGAGGCAATCAGGCCTAAGAAAGAATGCATAAAATCCTGTGAAACCTGCTTTGCTAAGAATGCCCTCAATTTAAATGATAAGGGTCCAAGCATAAAATGCATTTGTTTCCCAAAGTTTTATGGCCCTTTGGCTATCTGACCCTGACTCAGAATAAACCCTCATAGTTCTTTGTATGTTATCTATTGTTTGATCATTACTGCCTGACAATGACTGATGAGCTTTACCCCCTGAACTCCTATGCAAATTAAACCGAATGAAAGCCCTTTGAGGAACAGACTCAAGGCCCTTCTCCTTTGAGAGATTGGCCATCTTTCCTCCCCAAGCAGGTCATGTCTTGGTAGATTTTTTCTCATCTGTGGTGGCCATTGCGGCTTTGCTGGAAGAACTCCCATCACAATCTGCCATGAGGTGAGTAGCTGATAAGAGGAAGGGGTGGTTTGGTTTCTAAGGACAAAACATTTGGAAAAGAAAACTATTTCTCTAAGCTTTTTGCATTGCTTTTCCCCCAGTACGCTATGTTTATTCACATCTCTCAACTTTTGTTTTTAAATGCCCCAAGGACATTTAAATGTTCCAAGGACATCTGAATTGGAAGAATTTCAGTCACAAGTAACAGAAAATCTATCTTGAACTTATTTGAATAATGTCAGACTTGGCCAACATCATTGGAATTCCAGATGTCAGCTAGAACTTCAAGTAAATTTGATCCTGTGGCTACAATTTTCCTGGGGTTCTGTTAGAGCCAATTCTCCCTGTGTGTGTTGGCTTTCTCTTCATCCTGAAGGGAGGTAGTCTGCCATCCTTCTGGGTCTTACATCCATGCATGGCCCTGTGCTAGATCAGATTATTGCTCAGAAATATTCACCACCCACCCCATCACTCTCAGGAAGGAATGGATTTCCTAGTCCATTGATGGTTTTGCCATATGATCTACCATGGTGACTTAGTGCAGTCTTGATACTAACTTTAGCCATGAGACTTCATGTGGTCAATGAGATGTTGGTAGCTGTGATGGAGCCCAGGCTTGAGATACATATGTGTATTTCAACTGCTGCTCAGCCATTTTGTTGAGAGGAACATGCATAAGCTAGCTCACTGTTCTGGAAAGGAAGGGGAGACTGGTGCAGAATACAAAACTAGCTTAGCTGATCTCCAAACTCATTAATGAGCCCAGTCAATATCAAGAGAACTGAATTATCCTAATTACTTCTAGAGAGGCCTAAATCAACTAAGTAAATGCTTATTGCTGTATAGTGCTAAGATTTTGTGAGATTTTGCTATGCAGCAACTTTTTTGAAATTTTTCACATAAACTCAAATAAGATTGTCTCATAAACTCCGCAGGAAACTTTTCCTTATATCTCATTAGTCCAAATTGAACTACATGCCCAATTACTGGCAAGAGAGATAGGTTTCCCCTTAGACAAATAAAAACTTATCTTTGAGGTCATCCACCCCTAGCACATGGACAACTTGGGGAAGAGATGGATAGAAGAATAAAATCCGGAATGGATAGATGTGAGAAAATGGATAGTAATATGCTAACATCATCCATCTCTTCTTTCTCTGGCCTCGGTTCATCCTGACTCATCTATGAAAACTACCAGGACCCTCTCATCTACCTTATTTGCTTCTTATTATAGATTATTTTTAAAAGATTTATTTGTTTGATTTTTAGACAGAGGGGAAGGGAGGGAGAAGGAGATGGAAACATCAATGTGTGGTTGCCTCTTGTGCACCCCCTACTGGAGACCTGGCCTGCAACCTAGGCATGTGCCCTGACTGGGAATTGAACTCACAACCCTTTGATTCACAGGCCAGCACTCAATCCACTGAGCCACACCAACCAGGGATTACTAGTGATTCTTAACTAAACTTCTCCCTTGATACAGAAGTAATAATATTCACACATTACTTCTCAGATAGCAACCAGAACTTTGCTTTCAACCATTGAGTTTTGGTTTCAATGCAAGTATAACAAAATATTTGAAATCCTGGACTCTGTAGTCACATATTGGTCCAAATCTTGGCTTCAACATTTACCTACTCTCTGACCTAAGGAAAGTTATTTACCCTCTCTATGCCTCAATTTCTTCATATATAAAATAGGCCAATAATATATTGGTTTTAAAGGTTGTTGGGTGAATACATCAGTTAATAAATATAGTAAGGTTTTTATTTTTTATTCCTATTAGGAGAATTGGGAAGAATTTTCCATGGCTGACCATTTAGCACTCATTCAGAGTTTGGCCTGTATTAAAATTGTCTAGTCATACGTTATTAATGAAATATTATTTAGAAGTTAAGGAGGCATGTGTCCTCTCAGACAAGAAAAATAGAGATTTCCATGGTGACTTAACAGGGAAAGAAGACATGGCTCTGTGCTTATCAACACTCATGGTGAAGCTGTTAGTTCTGTGTTTTGTTAGACCCCTTTAGGTGGCTACAGTGAAAATCTGCTTTAGATGGGTTAGGCAAAAAAGGAACATCTACCACATAGGCCATAGACTGTCTTGTCAAACTCCAGGGCAGAAATGCAGAGACTGACCCTGGCTGGTGTGGCTCAGTGGATTCAGTGCTGGCCTGCAAACCAATGGGTCATAGGTTTGATTCCCAGTCAGGGCACATGCCTGGGTTATGGGCCGGGTCCCCAGTAGGGGGTGGTTAAGAGGTAACCACACATTGATGTTTATTCTCCTCTCTTTCTTCCTCCATTTCCTTCTCTAAAATAAATAAATAAAATCTTTAAAAATAATTTTAAAAAGTAATGCAGGTATTGGAACCAGAAATAGAGAGTCATTGCAAGGTTTGCTTGTATTCTCCTGAATCTCTTAGAAAGCATCTGCCTCATTCTACTTTCTGTCTGAAGGCCATCTTTCTCTATTACTTGTCTTCATATCACAATTTAGTATCTCACTTTTGTTTATGTCATACCTCAGGTCACCCTCAGATATTAACCTCTCGTCTCTAAGTTCCATTTCCAAATTCATGGAAAAAGACTCTGCTTGTCCTTGTTTTGACCAGATGTCTGTCCATCCATGATGATACTGCCAACCTAGATGCCATGGACCCTCCTCTGAAGAATGGGTGCCATTCCTGGGGAAAGGGAAAACTGTGAGCTAGGCATGCACTTCATGAAGATCCCAATATTTGTCCTATTTAAGAATAGTAACGCCTGCCCAAGCTACAAATCACCCTGCTGCGATAGTTCTTATACAGGAAATCTGGAGAAAGACATGCAATTTAATATGTTTAGAAAGGTCTCTAGCCATGGCTAGTGTGGCTCAGTGGATTGAGTGCTGGGCTGCGAATCAGGGGCCACTGGTTTGATCCCCACTCAGGGCACACGCCTGGGTTGTGGGCTGGGTTCCTGGTGGGTGGCATGTGAGAGGCAACTGCACATTAATGTTTCTTGTCATGCCTTCCCCTCTCTCTAAAACTAAAAAGTAAATTAAAAATCTTAAAAAATAATAAAAAGAAAGGTCTACATATAATGCTAATGATAAACAAATTCAAAGAAACTATTTCCCCCAATACTCACAATATGGCAAAAAACATAAAACAAAAAAGGAAAACAAGACTTGTAAAAATAGATTAAGACTGGAGTTTTTAGCCTAGATAAAGTAAAACCAAGGATCTGTTAAGCATGCAAAAGACTCTCCCACAGATAACACCTGGCTGTTCTTGTCTCCACAAAGAGCAGTACAAAAGTATGAAGTTAGATATAAGGAGATATTTCTATACAGGAATATATTTTTTAATATAAGAGCTCTTATCTCTAGTCAGTTTCTCTGTACCTGAGAATAAGTAGGTCAGCTGACCTTTTAGAATGCTTTTCAGTACAGAGTCTGTGATCCCAGGGCCAGGATCAGAATCAAACCAGGCTCAGAAATGGAAAATCAGCTTTTCCAGATGGGCTCGAGTTACCCAGAGAAATAAAGGAGTGAGAGAAATAGCTCTTTCTAATCTCCTCTGACTCATTCACTGTTGTCAATCAAAACGCACACTCAATTCCTTTAAAGATTGGGAAGCATATGGATGTGGGTTCATTCAGTAATCAAAGTTGCCCCAACCCTGTATACTCTCATCTCCAAGCCTTGACCCAGGGAAGGATGCATTTATGGTCTAGGGTCTCTTCCTCCAGACAGATGGGAGTTGGTGATTGCTGTGATGTTAAGGGTTACCAAAGGGATGTGGCTTAGTCCTTACTAGGGCTTCAGGTGCTTGCATGTAAAAGGGAAGCATGGGGAGGAATCAAGTTTCCACACATTATCAGAGGCCCATCTGTGTTATGATCTAAATGTTTGTGTCCCCCACACCCAATTCATGTGTTGAGACCCTAATGCCCAGTGTGATGATATTAGGAAGCAGGGTCTCCTAATTAGGTTATGAGGGCAGATCCCTGAGAAATAAGATTAATGATCTTATAAAAGAGGCCTTTGCTGAGTGAAAAAGGTGACAGGAATAAGCAAAAAACCCCAAAAACCAAAAGCAAAAACAAAACAAAACAAAAGTCATAGACACAGACAAAAATATGGTGATTACCAGAGGGAAAGGGAGATGGGGGAAGTTAAAAGATGGTAAAGTGGGGATAAGTGGTGATGCAAGGAGACTTAACTTGGAGTGGGGAACACACAATAGAATATATAGATGATGAATTATTGAATCATACCCCTAGAACATGTATAATTTTATTAACCATTGTCATTCCAACAAATTTAATGAAAAGAAAAGAAGCCCTAGAAGGCTCCCTTGTTCCTTCTACCACAAGAAGACATAGAAGTCAACAGTCTGTGACCCAGAAGAGAGTTCTCACCAAAACCTCACCATGCTGTCACCATGATCTCAAACTTCCATCACCCAGAACTGTCTGAAATTTCTGTTATTTAATGCTACCCAGTGTGTAGTATTGTGTTATAGCAGCCAGAATGAGCAAAGACAATCTGCCTCTTAGTTATTACATCAGATGGGATGGGGTCCATTTCTTACAGGCTTCATGCTGACCTGCCAACCTTCCCTCTTGCTTTTCCAGATCCTCAAGCTCACAGCTGGTGAGTACACTGAACCAAGCTTATTCTCCAGCCATCTTATTTCCCATCCCTTTCAACATCTTCTTGTGGCTGCACAGTAGTAGATACTGTGATTTAGACCTATGAAAGAAAAGGGAACCAGAAGTCCCACTTAGGTCCCAAGTGTTTATCAGAGCTCAACAGTCAAGTAGCTGTAAATATGGTGATAGTTTTAAGCATGTTCTTGTTCCTTAAGCATATAACAGTCTCCAGGGGGAGGGTAGTGGAACATGATTGACAAGGCAGGATTCCAGCATTTGTGGGTGACTATCATTTCATTAAAATCCCAGAAAAGTCAATGTTTGTGAACACTGGAACTCTAGCACTCTGGCTAAGGTATTTATAGGGAAATGTATGTTTCTTTTTTAAATATTTCTTTATTGTTGTTCCATTAAAGTTGTCCCAATTTATCACCCATTGCTCTTACCTGCCCTGCCCACCTCCCTGCTCTCACAGTTAGTCTCCATCCTGTTGTCCATGTCCATGGGTCCTTTATACATGTTCTTTGACTAGACCCTTAACTGTACATTTTTTCACAATGTGCAGAAACATCTCAAATTTGTTTTCTGGTTCACCTCTCAAGGGAAAACAACTTGAAAGATCTCAGACTTCAAAGAACACAAACAAACTAACCTGATATTTTGGAGCTGTAGCCTGTGCTTCCTCCTGTTGAATTGCAGCAGAATGTTCTCTGAACTTCAAAAACGAGCACCACGAGGAAAAAGGAAAGTCATGGTTTCCCCAAGTGCCAGCCCAGAGAGCTAAAGGGCCCCAGACCACTGAGTGCTTCAATAGCACCTACAGTACTTTGGGCCTCACATAGTCCAACCAGCACACCTACCTCCAAAGATGCCTCCAGAACGAACATAGGAGTGTCCCCATCCCCTATGAAAGGAAACACTCTCATCCTAGAGAGGGTCCCACACTCTAATCCTTGGAACTGTTCCTCAGAAAAACTCTCAAAGTTCCAACAATTTTGGGAAGTGTTCTATCCCATGTTCTCCCTTCATTTTTAGACATTCACAAAGCAGTCTAGCAAATTAAAAGCATTGAGAATTCTTATAATAATGTATCCCTTTGGCTTTGTTTATCTCAGAGAATCTTAAGTTTATTTTACTACAAAGTCCTTCTTATTTATTTTTAACATAATTCTTATTAAGATTCTGTGAAGCAAACATTCTACCAAACACAAGTAAGAAACACTGGCTCACAGCAATGTCTTTAGTTCAAATAAGAAGCTTCCACTTTGCATGGATTTTTCTGCCCCCAGCTTTAGTTTGACATCTGCTGGTCTCACTATAATACTTGGAGTAGAGATTTTTTATTGTTTTATAAAGTGCTCTTTACTACCAGTTCTTCATGCCAAATTGACCTCATTATTAGGGGTTTGGTGGCAATTCAAGCCATCTAGAGCTGGTCTGCTCTAGAGTTGGGGCAGTTAAACAAGAAACTTTTCATAAAGACAGACATAAGAAGCTAAAGCAACATACTCTTTAAAATCCATTTAGAACAACTTGCTGCCTTATTTCACTACTTAGTTAAAATACCATGTCTGAAGGAAATCTATGTAATTTTCATTGTCAGTATCAAAAATGACAGTAATTGTAATTTTTACAGTGAAATAATTTCTTATAGAACAGATGTTAATACTCTAAAAAGTCTAAATCCTGCCCTGGCCCATGTGGCTCAGTGGACTGAGTCCTGGCCTGCAAAACAAAGGGTCACAGGTTTGACTCCCAGTCAGGGCACATGTCTCAGTTGCAGTCCAGGTCCCCAGTATGGAGCACTTGAGAAGCAACCACACATTAATGTTCTCCCTCTCTGTCTCCTTCCCTTCCCCTCTCTCTAAAAATAAATACATAAAATCTTTATAAAAGTCTACATCCTTTACATGTTATGGCATAGCCTATAATCTGTCTCCTGGTTTGAATGCTTTCCTTTAGATTCCATTGTATTTAGAATTCTATACACAGCTCTAGACACCCCTGGTTTGAACGCATCTCCTGGAATTGAAATTTGATGCCATTTATTGAGAAGAGGTAAGCATTTCTGACTAGTGATCAAAAGGGTAACCCTCCAAATGATCTCAGTCTCCCTAACGATAGAGGGTGGAAAGAATGATTTTTCTCAACTTCAGTTCAATACAGCCTTTACAGATACATAAGCACTAAGCGAAAGGTGAATGTGTGCTCCAAAGATACATCATGTTTGGTTCTTTATGGTGTAACCATGTGCAGAAGATAGATTAGCGACTGCAAATCACTTCCCAACACAATGTTCACAACCAAAGTTGATGACAAAGATGTGTCAGAGATAGGGGGCATCATATCTGAAAATGGTGGGTTATTAAATGGAGAGGTGGACTAGAAATTTATATTTATAGCAGAATTTCACCCCCAATTATAACTCTGACAAAGAGTTTCACATTTGTCCATTTATTGTTTCTGTCAGCCTTTCAAGGTCTGCACAAAGGAAGCCTGCTGGTCTTGACAAGATCAAAATGACCCTTGAAACCATTTGATAATGGACTGAAAAGTGCTGTGCATAAAATCCACCCAGAAGTGAATGTAGGTACCTTCCCATGTCTCAGTTCATCTGTGGGGAAATTCTTCATGTTCTACACATTTCAAGGAACACTACTTCCTTTATCTCAACTCTCTCACCCCCACTCCAACCCCCCACTCACCCTGACAAGTAACATTTATGGCATGGAACATCTTGCCAAAATAAGGGAAGGGAGGGTAGAGTGCTCTTTTGGGTTTCCTCAGAGGCTGATGGAGTGAGCATAGTTTGGAGGTTACCTGCAGACTTCCCTTGGATTTTGCAAATGGATTAGACTGGAATGGGTGCAGGGGTCTCCTACAGATAGAATAGAGGGAAAAGCTACTGTTGAGGAGTAGCCAAGTCTGGCATTTAAATCAAAGGATCCACAATTGAACACTACCCTGCCGTCCTAAATAACTGAAAGCTGTTTAAATCTCAAGAAAGCACTAAAAGGAGATTGCATGCATTTTATTCAGCAAACTTTCACAAATCTTTCCCAAAAGGCAGAATCACCTACATAATTTGCCCAGTACAAAACAAAAATCTAGGGGCCCGTTGTTCCCTGGGGACAAAATTAAGAATATCTAGAAGACATCCACAGAATATTAAACTAAGTCTGGGGCTTTCTTAAACCTGGGGCCCTGAGTGTCTGTACAGTTCAAAGGCCCGGGAAGTTGATGCTATCTCTCCTCTCTCTCAGCTCTTTTTCTCTGTCTTCTCTCCCTGTTCCTCTCTCATTCTCTCTCTGTTCTCTCTCTCCCCTCTTTCTCTTTGTTCTTTTCTGTTTCCTCTGTCTCCCTGTCTCCCTGTGTCTCTCTCTGACTCTCTCTCTCTCTCTCTCTCTCTCTCTCTCTCTCTCACACACACACACACACACACACACACACACACACACACACACACACACACAAGCTTTCCCCAGGTCTTTGTCCTCTCCCTTTGCAAGGTTTCCCCTGGTTCTTTCCCAAGCTAGGTCTGTAGACGCTCCTCTATACACTAGCTCTGTTTGGGTTTTTTCATGCAGCTCCACTTAACCCTCTTGCTTCCTACATTTTCCTCTTTACCAGGCCCAGACTCAGTGCTGCAAAGGATGGTATTATTAAAGATAACCAAACAGAGCTTTCTTTTTTTTTTTTTTAATTTATTTATTTCTAGAGAGGGAAGGGAGGGAGAAAGAGAGAGAGAGAGAGAAACATCAGCGTGCCGTTGCTGGGGACCGTGGCCTGCAACCCAGGCATGTGCCCTGATTGGGAATCGAACCTGCGACACTTTGGTTCGCAGCCCGCGCTCAATCCACTGAGCTACGCCAGCCAGGCAGAGCTTTCTTTTCTTAAAAAAAAGATTTGTATTTATTTTTAGAGAGGGGAAAGGAGGGAGAAAGAGAGACAGAGAAACATCAATGTGTGGTTGCCTCTCTCACACCCTCAACCAGGGACCTAACCTGCAACCCAGGCATGTGCCCTAGACTGGGAATCCAACCAGTGATTATTTGGTTAACAGGCTGGCACTCAATCCACTGAGCCACACCAGCCAGGGCCAAATACAACTTTCTTTATAGGCAGAGGCAAATCTTTGTCCAAGGGAGAGATTTGAAACATTTAACTTTTACTATTTTTATTAGTATTGCATGTATTATTAGTATTTATTAATTATTGATAGATATCACTGCTTAATAGGTGACAGAAGGTGTTTGCCATCCATAAAATGCAACTGTCTCTGATCTCTAAGAATTTATCTTCTAAAACAAGTGATGATGATGACGATGATGATGATGATGGTATGATAAAAGAAGGCAACTCCGGTGCTAAAAAAATGCATTAAATCATTTTTTTAAATTTAAATGTTTAAAAAATTGTTTTATTGTTTAATTACAGTTGTCCCCATTCCCCCCCCATTACTCTCTCCTGCCCTACCCAGTCCCACCTCCCACATTCAATCTCCCCATTGTCTTTGTTCATGGGTCCTTTACACATTTTCCTTGACTTGACCCTTTCCCTTCTTTCCCCTGTTATCACCCTCCTCACTTCACTCTGGTCACTGTTGGTTTGTTCTTAATTTCAATGTCTCTGGTTATTTTGCTTGCTTATTTGCTTTGTTGATTATGTTCCACTTACAGGTGAGATCATATGGTATTTCTCTTTCACCACTTGGCTTATTTCACTTAGCACAATGCTCTCCAGTTCCATCCATGATATCACAAAGGGCAGGAGCCTCTTCTTTCTTTCAGCTAAATAGCATTCCATCATGTAAATGTACCATAGTTTTTTGATCCATTCATTTACTGATGGACACTTAGGTTGCTTACAGGACTTGACTATTGTAAATTGTGCTGCTGTGAACATTGGGGTGCATAGGTTCTTTTAGATTGGTGTTTCAGGCTTCTTAGGGTATAATCCCAGCAGTGGAATTGCCAGGTCAAAAGGCAGTTCCATTTGCAGTTTTCTGAGGGAAATTCATACTGTTTTCCACAGTGGCTGCACCAGTCTGCATTCCCACCAACAGTGTACTAGGGTTCCCATTTCTCCACATCCTCGCCAGCACTTGTTGTTTGTTGATTTGTATATGATAGCCATTCTGACTGGTGTGAGGTGGTAGCTCGTTGTGGTTTTAATTTGCATCTCTCTGATGGCTAGTGAAGCTGAGCATCTTTTCATATGTCTCTGGGCCTCTGTGTGTTCTTCTTAGAGAAGTGTCTGTTCAGATCCTTTGCCTGCTTTTTAAATTGTTTTTGTTTGTTTGTTTGTTTGGTCTTCCTGGAGTGGAGTTGTGTGTGTTCTTTATATATTTTGGAGATTAAACCCTTAATTGAAGTATCATTGGCAAATATGTTTTCCCATATGGTTGGTTCTCTTCTCATTTTAATGCTGCTTTCTTCAGCCATGAAGAAGTTTTTTATTTTGATGAGATCCATTTGTTTATTCTTTCCTTTATGTTCCTTGCTCTAGGGGGCATATTGGTGGAAACCTTGCTGCATGGAATATCTGAGATGTCCCTGTCTATGTTCTCCTCTAGGATTTTCATGGTGTTATGATTTATATTTAAGTCTTTTATCCACATTGAATTTATTTTTGTGTATGGTGTGAATTGCTGCTCAAGTTTCATTTGCCTGCATGTAGCTGTCCAGATCTCCAAACATCATTTGTTGAAGAGGCTATCTTCACTCCATTTTATACTGCTGCTCTCTTTGTCAAAAATTAGTTGACCATAGAGACTTGGGTTTATTTCTGGGTGCTCTAATCTGTTCTATTGATCTATGTCTGTTCTTATGCCAGTACCAGGCTGTTTTGATTACAGTGGCCTTGTAATACAGCTTGATATCAGGTATTGTGATCCCTCCTACTTTGTTCTTATTTCTCAAAATTGCTGCTGCTAATTGGAGTCATTTATTGTTTCATATTTATTTTTGACATGTTTGTTCTACATCTGTGATATATGTCATTGGTACTTTAATAGGGGTTGGAATGAATAAATAAATTGCTTTGGGTAGTACAGACATATTGATGATATTAATTCCTCCAATCCATAAACATGGTACATGCTTCCATTTTTTATGTCTTCCTTAATTTCTTTCTTCAGTGTTGTGCAGTTTTCTGAGTACAAGTCCTTTACCTCCTTGGTTAGGTTTATTCCTAGGTACTTCATTTTTCTTGTTGCTATATCAAATGGGATTTTTTTCCTGATATCTCTTTTTGACATTTCATTGTTGGTGTACAAAAATGCCTTTGATTTCTGGATACTAACTTTGTATCTTGCTCTTTGGCCAGATTCACTTATTAAGACACGTAGTTTTTTGCTGCAGTTGATATGGTTTTCTATGTACACTATCATGTCATCTGCAAACCATGGTAGTTTTGCTTCCTCTTTTCCAATTTTGATGTCTTTTTTTTTCTTGTCTCATTGCTGTTGCTACGACTTCTAATGCTATGTTGAGTAGGAGTAGTGAAAGCAGGCATCCTTGTCTTGTCCCTGATCTTAGTGGGAGAGCTTTTAGGTTTTTTTTTTTTTTGCTTTGAATATTTTGTTGGCTGTAGGACTCTCATATATTGACTTTAGTATATTGAGGAATGTTCCCTCTATTCCCATTTTACTAAGTGTTTTTACCACAAATGGGTGCTATACCTTATCAAATGTTTTTTCAGCATGTATTGATATGATCATGTGATTTTGTCTTTGCTTTATTTTATGTGAGGAATTACATTTATTGATTTGTGAATATTGTACCACCTTTGCATCCCTGGGATGAATCCCACTTGACCATAGTGTATGATTTTTATAATGTTTTGCTGGATGCAGTTTGCCAATATTTTGTTGAGGATTTTAGCATCTATGTTTATCAGTGATATTGGCCTGAAGTTTTCTTTCTTTGTTGTGTCTTTATCTGGTTTTAGGATTAGGATGATGCTGGCTTCATAAAAAGTGCTTGTGAGTCTTCACTGTTCTTGGATTTGTTGGAATAGTCTGATAAGTATAGAGGTTAGCTCTTCCCTAAATGCTTTGTAAAATTCTACTGTGAAACTGTCCAGTCCTGAACTTTTGTGTGATGAGAGTTTTTTTTATTACTACTTCGATTTTATCAGTTGTTATTGGTCTGTTCAGGCTTTCTGCTTCCTCTTTATTCAGTTTTGGAAGATTATATTTTTCTAGAAATGTATCCACTTCACCTAGGGTTTCAAATTTCTTGGCATATAGTTCTTCATAGTAATTTCTTACAATCCTTTGTATTTCAGTGGTATGAGTTGTAATCTCTCCTCTTTCATTTCTGATTTTGTTTTTAAGGGTCCCCTTTCATTTATTCTTTTTTTATAGATTTTATTTATTTATTTGTAGAGAGGGATGGGAGAGGGAGAGAGAGAAACATCAATGTGTGGTTGCTGGGGGACATGGCCTGCAACCTAGGCATGTACCCTGACTGGGAATCGAACCTGCGATGCCTGGTTCACAGCCCTCGCTCAATCCACTGATCTAGGCCAGCCAGGGCCCCTTTCATTTATTCTTGATGAATCTACTTAAATGCCTGTCAATTTAGTTTACCTTTTCAATGAACTTGCTCCTGGATTTATTGATCCTTAGAATTTTTCTTTTAGGGATGGATGGAAGATGGTGGCATGGTAGGAGGGAGCAGATTCCACTTTCCCCTACACATGGGAGAAAAACCTAGCAGATCTACGGAGGAACGGAGCAAACAGTCAACAGTACCACACCATATATTAAAATAAGAGATCAAAAATTGCAGTGGACATTGAAAAACCATATGGTAAGGAGAGTGCTTCAGGACAATAAGGGCCCAGGGATCAGCAACGGGGACCAGGGGGGCTGCAGCCCCAGCCCGGCACACACCGGATCTGACCCAGAGCTATTGGGAGAGAACTGGGTCAACCGTTCCCTCCCAGGCCAAAAATGATTGACCAGCACCATTGGAGGTCTGGTTGCTTGAAGGCACAGAGAGGGGAGTGAGGACTGAGTGGCAAACACAGGGGCTGTGAGCACCCACGCATAGCCCTGAGAAGAGTGCATGCCCAAGCCTATGCGACCAAGGGATGCCTGGTTGTGTGCCCATGCCCCCAACCCGGGGAGAGTGTGCTTTGTGAAAGACCCGGAGCCCACACCCATAAACCCGGGAAAAGCGCGGGCTCTCCGTGGGAACCCTGGAGTCCACAACCATGAAACCGGGGAGGGCACACGTGCTCCACAGGGGCCCCAGAGCTTACACCAGGAAGGCGCAAGCTCAGCAGGAGATCTGGAGCTCAAACCCCATAACCCAGGGAGAGCGCACTTGGGAGGGCCTGGATCCCACGTCCAGGGCCCTGCAGAGAGGCACCTACTGGCTCTGGGGAGAGTAGGAGGCTGAGCGCTGAACAGGAAGGGATAAAAGCAAAACCAGTTGCCCCTCAGCATGCTGAACCCAGCAAGATGAGAAACACTGGTTTGGCCAGTTTGAAACTAGCAAGAGATTTTTTTGGTTTGTTTGTTTGTTTTTTAAGTATTTTTATATTTTTTAATTCTTACTATTTTTATATCTCTCAATTTCTTTTCTTCTCTTTCCTTCTTTCTAGTTGTATTCCTTCTTCCCTTTTTCCAATTTTATCTCTCCTTCCTTCCTTCTTCTGCTTCCCCCCCCCATTTTTCTTCTTTCTTTTTAAATACCCACAAGTGAGACAAAAAAAAACCCAGCACTGTAAAAAGACCAGAGCTGAACCCAAAGAGGGGGAATCCAAACAGCAGAGACAGTGAGACAAATTACATGTTGCTATTACAGAGAACTTAAAAGTTATTGCATATTTGTATTATTATTTTTTCATTATTCTTACATCTTTAATTTTAATATTGTTTTTGTATTCCTCTTCTTTCTGTATAGTCTTCTTTGCTTGGTGTGTTAAATTATATCATTTGACAGGTTTCCCCTGTTCTCTCTTTCATAGTGTATTGCTAATTTAGTGTCCTTCACTTCACTTGTGTTCCATTAGCACACTAATGAAGGTACTATGCTCCCTATTGTTGTTATCTAGATCTCATAGATTCAGTCATATGATTGTTGTTCTAATATTACCTTAAATAATAGCTATCTCATACAATTGTAAATACTACACAACACCTCTCCCAAATCTTAGCCCACTTCAGTTTCCCGAACTCTATTACTGTAGTGGTTAACTCTATTCTCACACACTACACCTATTAACTATCCTTTACTCCCACCTTACCTCAGAATCTGACCTCCCACAACCTCACTGTTTTCTGGATGCCATTCACAATCCTTCCCTCCCCAACAAGAGTCTTATCTTCTTTCCATCCTTTCTAAAAAGTGGGTAGTTGGGTAGAAGATCATGGATAACACTATACATAGCCAAAAGATCTTCTACCTCTTCTCTACCAGCTACTACTGTAAATATCATAGAATACTCTCTTGCTGTTTTAAACCATTTTCCCTTACCCCTCCAAATGATCTC
Organism: Tonatia bakeri; assembly: GCA_004024845.1. Classification (NCBI taxonomy): domain Eukaryota; kingdom Metazoa; phylum Chordata; class Mammalia; order Chiroptera; family Phyllostomidae; genus Tonatia; species Tonatia bakeri. Next base: position 15,305 of record PVIA01012352.1, read on the forward strand.
AAAAAAGAGTAGGTGGAAGCGGTGAACACCAGGATACCCACTGGAAGAGGAAACCCAACAACAAAGGAACCACTAACAGATAACAACAGAAGAAGGTGAAGGAGAGAGTGGAAACCACACAAACCACAATCCAGGACCTATCTGGACATACAAATAAATAGTTGAGAAACTACCCAATACAAACAACTGAACAATTCTTCCAAAGGAGAATCTTTCAAACCTTGTAAACACAGAAGAACCAGCTTCAACACAACCTGCCCTCACCAGCACAATAAAATATAAGAGGTGATGGACACAGTGACCCTCAGTTGAGGAGCTGGTGGGTAGGATCCACTGAAGAAAGACCCAACAACAATCAAAATCCAAAGAAAAACACAGAGCCAACTTAAACAACAGCCCAAGACTAGTGAGGTCGGGAGATCAAGGACATGGCACCACTGAATCTCACAGATATTCTACCATAGAAGTTCACACAATAACCCAGGGAGACAAAACAGATAAATTTAAGAAGCTGAAGTTAATAAGAAGAGTCTCACAGACAATGGGAAGACAAAGAAACAATCCCTAAATTAAGGGAAAAGAGGAAGCCTCAGAAAGAATGCTAAATGAAACAGAGGCAACTCAACTACCACATATTGAGTTCAAAGCAATGGTTATCAGGAAACTCAATGAGCTCACAATGAGCTACCAGAAACTACAGGGAAACTACAATGAACTTACTGCAAACTATATGAACATGAAAAAGGAAATAGAAACTATCAACAAGGGCCAAGGAGAAATGAAAAATATAATTTCTGAACTGAAGAATACAGTAGAAGGAATCAAAAGCAGGATTGATGATGCAGAAGATCAGATCAGCAAAATAGAGGACAAAGTAGAAAAAAAACAGAAAGAAAGAAAAGGAAAAGAGACTCAGAAAGAATGAAGAAGGATTAAGGGAAATGCAAGACAATATGAAACATAATAATATCCATATAATAGCGATACTAGAAGGACAAGAAGAAGAGCAAGGGATAGAAAAATTATTTGAAAAAGTAATGATAGAATATGTCCCTAATTTGATGAGAAAAAAAGTGACACAAATCCAGGAAACACAGAGAATCCCAATAAAGAGGAACCCAAAGAGGCCCACTTCAAGACACATCATAATTAAAATGGCAAAATTCCAAGTTAAAGAGAGAATTTTAATGACAGCAAGGGAGAAACAGGAAGTAACATAAAAGGGAGCCCCAATAAGGTTAGCAGCTGACTTCTCAATGGAAATGCTCCAAGCCAGAAGAGAATGGCAAGAAATATTCCAAGTAATGAGAACCAGAGGCCTGCAACAAAGACTGCTTTACCCAGCAAGGTTCTCAATCAACATAGACGGCCAAATAAGGAGCTTCCCAGACAAAAGAAGTCTAAAACAATACACCTCCACCAAACCAGCTCTGTAAGAGATGCTAAAGGGACTGATCTAAGGAAAAGAAGGAATATATAGAGAGAGACAGAGAGAAACACAGGTATGAAAATGGCAATGAATAAGTACCTATCAATAATAACCTTAAACGTGAATGGATTAAATGCTCCAATCAAAAGACATAGAATAGCTGAATGAATAAGAAAGCATGACCCACACATACGCTGCCTACAAGAGACCTACCTCAGGACAAAAGATCTACACACACTGAAAGTGAAGGGCTGGAAACAAATTTTCCAAGCAAATGGACAGGGAAAAAAAGCTGGGGTAGCAATACTGATATCAGACAGAATAGACTTCCAAAAAGGGGCCGTAAAGAGAGACCCAGAAGATCACTTCATAATATTCAAGTGAATAATCCACCAAGAAGACATAACTATTATAAATATATATACACACAACAGAGGAGCACCCAAACACATAAAGAAAATCTCAGAGGACTTCAAGAAAGATATTGACAGCAACACAATTTTAGTAGGGGATTTTAATAACCCACTATCAAAAATAGACAGATCTCCCAAACAAAATACCAACAAAGATACTGTGGCATTGAACAATGCCCTAGATGAAATGTACTTAACTGATATATATAGAGCCCTTCATCCCAAAGAAGCTAAATACACATTTTTTTTTCAACTGCATATGGAACATTTTCAAAGATAGACCACATGATAGGACAAAAAAGAAGCCTCAACAAATTCGAGGAAATTGAAATCATACCAAGCATCTTCTCAGACCACAAAAAACTGAAACTAGAAACCAACCCCAAGGGAAAAAAAAAACCCCAAATCACTCAAAATCATGGAGATTGAATAGCATGCTATTTAACAATGGATGGGTCAAGAATGAAATTAGGGAACAAATCAAAAAGTTTCTGGAAACAAATGAAAATGAACTCATAATAATACAAAACTTATGGGACACAGCCAAAGCTGTAGCAATTTTTCTTCCTCGCTTAGATCACCCAGCTGTCTGACTAACTATAGCGATTTTCAAACCTTGCTTTAGTCCCGGCTGTCTGACTAAAGCGCAGAGAACCCAACCTTTTCCCTTTGGCTGGCTATGCCATGCTTAAAACCCACTATAGAAATAATCATGCACAGAAACAGTTTTCTGAGTGGAAGTTGGAGACGGAGCGCCCACTCTCCAATTCTTTGAGCCACTCTGGGCTACCCTCCTAAGGGAAAGCCTCTTCCTTTGTCTCCGTGGGTTTTCATTGAGAAAGTCGACAGTTTGTGGATTGACAGTCTGGCAGAAGGGATCAAAGGGGACACGTATCTTACAAGGATGTCAACAGAGTTTCTGTTGTGATTCCGGGCAGAGATTGGAGTTTCACATATGAAAAGACTACAGGTTTTAAAGGTTTCCTGACTGTGCCTACAAATTCCAAGTTAATAACAGCCTCCAGCAAACAGATCTCACAGGAACTTGCATATTCTTTGTCTCAGGCCTGATTACCCCGGGGGTCCGCCGTCTCTGGTCCAAGCTGCCCCTTCCTTTGGCTGCAAGGAGACTAGGATTTCTCACATCTGAGTACAAAGACTCAGGCTAAGAGGGGGCAGGGGTAGATGCCGATTACCCCTTCCTTTCCACAGCCCCTTCATTTATTTCCACAGTCTCGTGAGACTTATTTCACAGAGGCCTTTACGAGATCAGCCCCTGTCTTAGGTCGCTTCTCCCTGAGAAGTCTTACCCGTCATTGGAAACTGATCTAGCATTAAAGGCCAGGCACAGAACAAACAGGTAGCGTTCATGCCAGGGGAATAAGTTTTGTCTCCTTAGTGGCTTCTGATCCTGAGGTTTCTCACTCAGCCTAAGTCACAGGGGGTCACAGCTTCCTGAGACCAGGCAGGGTGGTCCCCGACAAAAGCATTCCTGAAAAGGAAGTTGATAGCGATACAGGCCTACCTAAAAATATATAGAAACATTTCAAACAAACTAACTAACCCTACAACTACAGGAACTTGGGGAACAGCAACACAGACAGCCCAGAGCAATTAGAAGGAAGGAAATAGCCAAGGTCAGCGCAGAATTAAATGACATAGAGACTAGAAGCACAATTCTGAGAGTCAATGAATCCAGGAGCTGTTTTTTTGAAAAGATAAGCAAAATCAACAAGTCTTTAAGGAGGATCATCAAGAGAAAAAAGAAAGAGGATCCAAGTAAACACATCTAGAATTGAGAGAGGAGAGATTACAACTGAAACCACAGAAATACAAAGGATTGTAAGCAATTACTACGAAGAACTGTATGCCAAGAAATTTGGAAACCTAGGTGAAATGGACAAGTTTCTAGAGAAGTATACTCTTCCAAAACTTAGTGAAGAAGAAGCAGAAAGCCTGAACAGACCAATAACAGAAGATGAAATTGAAGCCATAATAAAAAAAACTCCCGGCACACAAAAGCCCTGGACTAGATGGTTTCAGAGGAGAATTTTACAAAGCATGCAAGAAAGAGCTAACCCCTGTCCTTCACTATTCCAAAAAAATCCAAAATGATGGAAGATTCCCCAACTCTTTTTTTGAAGCCAACATCATCCTAACTCCAAAACCAGATAAAGACACAACAAACAAAGAAAATTTCAAGCCAATATCACTGATGAACATAGACACTAAATTCCTGAGCAAAATATTGGCAAACCTCATCCAACAATGCATTAAAAAAAATCACACATACACCATGACCAAGTGGGATTCATCCCAGGGATGCAAAGATGGTACAATATTTGCAAATCAGTAAATGTAATACACCACAAAAACAAAAGCAAAGACAAAATCACATCATCATATCAATAGATGTGGAAAAAACATTTGATAAGGTACAGCACCCATTTATGATAAAGATACTCAGCAAAGTGGGCATAGAGGGAGTATTCCTCAACATAATCAAGGCCATATATGAGAGACCTACAGCCAACAGCATATTCAATGGGCAAAAACTAAAATCTTTTCCACTAAGAACAGGAACAAGACAAGGCTGTCCACTTTCACCACTTCTATTCAATATAGTAATGGAAGTTTTAGCCACAGTGAGCAGACAAGAAAAGGAAATAAAAGGCATCCAAATCAGAAAGGAGGAAACAAAACTCACTGTTTGCAGATGGCATGATAGTATACAGAGAAAATCCTATAGACTCCACCAAAAAACTGCTCAACTTAATAAATGAATTTGGCAAACAGCACGTACAAAGTCAATATACAGAAATCAAAAGCATTTTTGTACACCAACAATGAACAGCAGAAGCAGAAATCAAGGAAAAAATCCCATTTGAAATAGCAAAAAGAAAAATAAAATACCTAGGAATAAACCTAACCAAAGAGGTGAAAGACCTGTATGCAGAAAACTACACAACACTGAAAAAAGAAATCAAGGAAGACACAAACAAATGGAAACATACACTGTGTTCACGGATCATAATAATTAACATCATCAAAATGCCCATACTACCCAAAGCAAATTTACAAATTCAATGCAATACATATTAAAGTGCCAATGACATATTTCACAGACATACAACAAACATTTCAAAAATGTATATGGAACCATAAACAACCCAGAATAGCTGCTGCAATTTTGAGAAAGAAGAGCAAAGTAAGAGGGATCACAATACCTGACACCAAACTCTATTACAAGGCCACTGTAATCAAAACAGACTGGTACTGGCATAAAAACAGGCACATGGACCACTGGAACAGAACAGAGAGCCCAGAAATAAACCCACATTTCTACGGTTAATTAATATTTGACAAAGGGGGCAGCAAGATAAAATGGAGTAAAAATAGCCTCTTCAACAAATGGTGTTGGGAGAACTGGACAGCTACATGCAAAAAAGTGAAACTCAAGCACCAATTTACACCATACACAAAAATAAATTCAAGGTGGATAAAAGATTTAAATATAAGCCGTGACACTATTCAAGTTCTAGAGGAGAACATAGGTAGAAAAATCTCAGATATTTCATGCAGCAACATTTTTACTGATATGTCTTCTAGAGCAAGAGACATAAGGGAAAGCATAAACAAATAGGATCTCATCAAAATAAAAAGCTTGTGCACGGCTAAAGAAAACAGTATTAAAATGAAAAGAGAACCAACTGAATGGGAAAACATATTTGCCAATGATACCTCAGACAAGGGTTTAATCTCCAAAATATACAAAGAACTTACACAACTCCACTCTAAGAAGACAAACAACCCAATTATAAAATGGGTAAAGGACTTGAACAGACACTTCTCCAGGTAGGACATACAGAGGATCCAGAGACACACGAAAAGATGTCCAGTATTGCTAGCTATTCAGAGATATGCAAATTAAAACCACAATTAGATACTGCTTTACACCAGTCAGAATGGCCATCGTAAACAAAGCAACAAACAACAAGTGTTGGAGAGGTTGTGGAGAAAAGGGGACTTTAGTGCACTGTTGGTGGGATTGCAGACTGGTACAACCACTGTGGAAAACAGTATGGAATTTCCTCAGAAAACTAAAAATGGATCTGCCTTTTGACCCAGCAATTCCACCTCTAGGATTATATCCTAAGAACCCTGAAACACCAATCCAAAAGAACCTACACACCCCAATATTCATAGCAGCACAATTGACAATAGCCAAGTGCTGGAAGCAACCTAGGTGCCCATCAGTAAATGCATGGTTCAAAAAACTATGGTACATTTACACAATGGAATTCTATGCAGCAGAAAGAAAAAAGGAACTCCTACCCTTTGTGACAGCATGGGTGGAACTGGAAAGCATTATGCTAAGCGAAATAAGCCAGACAGTGAAAGACAAATACCATATGATCTCACCTTTAACAGGAACCTAAACAACAAAAGAAAGAAACAAGCAAAATATAACCAAAGACACTGAAGTAGAGAACAGGCTGACAATGACCAGAGCAGAGAGAGGAGCAAATTTCAGGGGAACGGGGGAAGGTTTTACAAGAACAAATATAAAGGACACATGGAAAAAGAACTAGGGGGAGTGGAAATGGCAGGAAGGTGGGGAGCACTGGGGGGTGGGCTGGGATGGGACTAAAAGACAGAAAACTGTACTTGAAGAACAATTAAAATAAAAAAATGTTACTGGGAAAAAAAAAAGAGAAGAGTGCCTGAAACATAGTAGAACCTCAGTAATAATTGATTTGGTGGGGATGTCAAATCATACAACTTCTTTGGAAAACAGTGTGGGAGTTTTTAAAAAGTTAACCTTATAGCTACCATATAATCTATCCCTTCTACCCCTAGGTATTTATACAAAAGAAATGAAAGTATGTGTTCACCCAAAGACTTGTACATGAGTTTGGTAGCCGCTTTATTCATAATTGCTCTAATCTGGAAACAAGGAAACATCTACCACTTGGTTAATGGACAAATTGTGGAGTGCTTTGATATTATATCAATATCAAACTATTGATATACCTAAAGACATGAATGAATCTAAAAATATTATTCAGAATCAAAGAATCTGGAAGAAAAAACCATGAACTGTCTTTTTTCATTTATATAAAACTCTAGAACATGTAACCTGATTTATAGAAACAGAAAGCAAATCAGTGGTTGCCTGGGGATGGTAGGAGGGGTGGAAGAGGGAGTGGGAGGAATTAGAATGGGAAATGAGGAATTTTGGGGGTAGTTCATTGATATGCACCTTATCCTTATAGTGGTTATGGTATAATGGGTGCTTACATGCATCATAACCTGTTGCACAATTTAAATATATACAGTTAATTGCATGTCAATCATACATCAAAAATGTGTTAAAATAATCACTGATTGGATAAAAGAATGGACCTAGGACAGTCATTGTCCCCACCTAAAAAACATATATTCTCTGTTCCACATTTCACAAATCCAGAACCAGACCCTTGAATGTTCACTCTCTGAGGGTCTTAGGAATGAGCCTAAGAAACTTGGTTGCCCACACACCCATAGCTCTCATATGGAAAATACAGTGAATATAGCCCCACCCTATACCTTGGTAAAAACTGGTATGAAAGGGCAGACTTTTGACAAGCAATTCTGATCTGCCCAAACTAGGCAGCAATGAACACCCTTGGTAATTCATGAACAAAGGGGAGACTTGCTGAAATTATTGGCTCTAGGCAGGAACCAAAGTTCCTGTCTACACAATCTGCTGAAAATGGACTCTGTGGGCCATGTGCTGAAGATTCTTATGCTGAAGAAAAGCTGACATGTGCTCACTGGCCTGCAGTGAGCGCAGAATCCTGTGGATGGCTCATCGAAACATGAGAAAGACATTCACAGAGAGAAAGCAGTTTCTGTGGGGAAGTAAGAACAGAATGGGCACTCTCTCTAGTGGGAATTACCCTGCATCCATTCCCAAGCAGATTTTTATTAGGAAAGCAGACTCAGTTTGTGGATTTACAGTCTGGCAGAAAGGAGCAAAGGTGAATAGGTGACTTACAAAGATGCTAACAGAATTCCTGCTGTGATTCTGGGCAGAGATTGGAGCTTTAACATATGAAAGAACTACAGGTTCCAAAGGGTTCCTGTCTGTGCCTTCAAATTCCAAGTTAATAACATCCTCCAGCAAACAGATCTCACAGGATCCTGCATATTCTATGTTCCAGGCCTGAATCCCCTGGGGGTCCACCGTCTCTGGTCTGGGCTGCCCCCTCAGCTATTTCCACAGGCCTGAGTAGGGCAGAAGACAGAGGCAGCCAGGAGACTTGGATTTCTCACATCTAAGAACAAAGACTCAGGCTTTGACAAAGTCTAGGGGACAGGGGTTGATGTTGATCACCCCTTCATTTCCACAGCCCCGAGTCTCTTCCCAGAGGCCTTTTCATGATCATGCCTGTCTTAGGTTCATTCTCTTTCCTAGAGAATTGTTACCCATCATTGGCTAACTGACCAAGCATTGAAGGCCAGGCACAGAACAGGCAGCATTCATGCCAGGGAAATAAGTTTTGTCTCCTTAGTGGCTCCTGGTCTGGAGGTCTCTCACTCAGCCTGAGTCACGGGGGATTACAGCTTCCTGAGAACAGGCAGGGAGGTCCCCAACAAAAAGCTATATTGGAGGTTATGAGAGTGAAATGAGAAAATCAATGTGACAATAAAAAAAATTATTATGTACAACTCTCCCATAGTTTAGAGAGGAGGGATATAAAGAAGGGCCGTCTGTGTACTGAACAGGGTGATGCATGTGAGGATTCAGTCATAAGAAGCTGAGAGAGGTAAATGGCTCCACTTAGAACAGAGAACTGGAGATAAGGAGATTGTTCAGAAAGAGTGGGAGCTGATGATCATATGTTTCATGAGACTGCAGGGAAGGGAGGCAAATCTGTTCAAGGAAAGAAATTTGAAGCTTTGCCATGCAATATGCCAGAGAACTTCTTGCTTTTTTCCCCTAAAGATTTCAGTAAAAGATACCTAGAATATTTTTGTAATTAGATTTATCACTTGTTGAAGAGTGAGGATGAATTTCAGCACCTACTCTCAACAATAGAACAAGAGCAAACATGACACTAAGTGTCCCTGTAACAACCTGCTCCAAAAAGTAGCTGCAATTGCAAATCATGTCAGCAGAAGTTCAGTGGTAAAATATGAGCTTAAGTTCAGAGAAATGGAACAATTCTGAAAAAGCAGAGAGAAGATTCAACCTTGCCACAAACACATCTGCAGCAGGTGCTCCAGTCTTCTTAAGACAGGTTTTAAAAGCATTGGATGGCTCTGGCTGGTGTAGCTCAGTGGATTGAGCGCGGGCTGTGAACCAGGCATCGCAGGTTTGATTCCCAGTCAGGGCACATACCTAGGTTGCAGGCCATGTCCCCCAGTGACCACACATTGATGTCTCTCTCCCTCTCTCTCTCTCTCTCTCTCTCTCTCTCTCTCTCTCTCTCTCTCTCCCCCTCCCTCTCTTCCCTCTCTAATTAAAAAAAAAAAAGCATTGGATGGATTTTGACAGGTGTCTGGTGCTTTTTTCTCCTGTCCCCTCATGCCTGCTTGATAAGCTGCCCACAGTCCGAAGGCAGATGATCTAAGTGGATCTGTTCATATTTTGGTAGCTTGACTTTTAAAATCAACATTTCCCAATTTCCACTTACCCTGACACCTACTGAAAGAAGAATAAACTGTTATGAGGTGCAGTGACTGTTATGGGGAACAGTTAAATACAGGGAGGGTGTGAAGAAAACTGGGGTTGATGCTGTGCTAGAGGTGGGAATTCTAACTGCTTCTGAAGGTGTAAAATATAAGAGGTGATTAAATGCTTTTTTAAAAAGATACTTTCCATGAATCTTCCAGTAATCAGAACCACCCTCTGATCACTGCCTTGAAAGATTCTTAGTTCTTCCAGTTCCCATGCCTTTTAGGGTTCTGGAATTTGTTTCTTCAAGACTTGGTGTTCAGTTTCTGTGGTCTTCTGAGGAGTTACTACTGATCCACCTGCTTTCCATATTCCATAGTTTTCTAGCTATGATTGTATATTTATCTTTCCCAGTATGTTCTATATGTTGTATGTTTTTATGTCAGTGATTAGGACCTTTACATTTCAGCTTTAAGAACTCATTTCAGCACTTAACCCAAGGCACATCTAGTGGTGATGAAATTCCTTAGCTTTTATTTGTCGAAAGTCTTCATTACTTATTTATAGTTGAAGGATAACTTTTCCATATAAAGTATTCTTGGCTGGCATTTTTTTCTTCTAACACTTAAAATATGTCATTTTACTCTCTCCTGGCCTGTAGGGTTTCTGATGATAAATTGTGATAGTTTATTGAGGGGTCCTTTTTAGGTTAAATCTTTTTTCTTTGTCTGATCTTAGGATTTTCTCTTTATCTTTCATTTTTACAGTTTCATTTAATGTGTCTTGGAGGAGATATTTTTCCATTGCGATAGATGTATTAGCTTCATGAACTTGGGTGTACAAATTTCTCCCTAGGTTTGGGAAATTCTCATCTTTTTTAAATCCTCATGCAAGTATATGTTTATTGATTTTAGAGAGAGGGGAAGGGAAAGAGAAACAGAGATACCATGATTCAAATAGTGAGACACTGATGTAAGAGAAAACCATTGACCAGTTGCTTCCCATATTCACCCTGATCATAGATAAAACCTACAAACTAAACTGACTTGCCCTGACTGGGAATGGAACCAGCAACCTTTTGGTGTTTGGGATGATGCTTCAACCAACTGAGCTACCTGGCCAGAGCTATTACTTCTTTAAATAAACTTTCTGCCCCAATCCACCATTCCCCCCTTTTGCAATCCCAATTATTTTAATGTTTATCTTTGACCTTTTTCATGCTTACTTGGTTCTCCTGTAATTTAGTTATTTCAATTTTTCTATCTTTTAGATAACTTATATCTTACATTTGGTGTACTTGGCTATAGATGCTTTGTATTGCATTTCTTTCATTCATTGAATTCTTCAGCTCCAGATCTTTTTTTATTATTTCTTGTAACTTCTATTTCTTTGTTAAATGATGTATTATTTTATCAATTTTGTTGAATTGTTTTTCTGTGTTTTCTTGTAGCCTCTGAGTTTGCTCAAAACAGCTATTTTGAATTCATTATTAGCTAGATCACAAAATTCTCTGTAATTGAGTTCAGTTATTGGAAGATTTTTATATTTTGGTGGTGACATATTCCCTTGATTCTTCACTTTCATTGGAGATTTGCATTGCTGATTTCACCTTAGAAGCAGCAGTCACCTCCTAGAAACTTTATCAGCTGCCCTCAAGTCAGAAAAAATATTTTTGGTCCTTGTTATATCTGGGACTTTCTCTGATCTTGTATGGATATGCCTTCTCCTCACTTCTTGCTCTTGTTGTGGAAGAATTTTTTCAACTTTTATGTCTTCTCTGGATCTTAACAACTTATCAGACTGGTTGCTGAAAACCTCTTTTTTGTTTCCTGGAAGATGGCACTATAGCTTAAGTTTGTGATTCCCTGTCTCCACCCCTGCCCAGAGGCCCTGGTCTGTTTTTCTGAGAGCACTGTGTTTACCAGAGCTCAATCTCACTGATGCACTTGGGAGTGCACACTAGGAGCTGACTGCAGAGTGAGGGAGTTGTGGGTTTAATGCTCACAATGTCAGGAGTGCCTATGGGCCCAGTGAGGGGATCCTCCAATGAAGTTCCTCCAGAGGCTTGTCGGGTTTCTGCTGCAGCCCCATGTGCAAGTCGAGTACCACATCCTTTTAATGCCCTGTGATATTTTTACCCACTTCTTTCCCAATGTCCTCTCTTGGCCCCAGTCATGGAGTTTCTGCATCAGTATTCTGGGTTCTGCTGGAGAGAGAAAAAGTTCCTTTTTTTGGCTACCCCAAGTACTCAGTTGCTGATCTTGTTTTCCTCCATGGGAGAGCTCACCACCAGCTAGTTCAGTCCCATGCTGTTTTAGCTTGAGGGATAGGTAATGGTGGCAAATTTCCTCTTACCCTCTTCAATACATCCAAACACATTTTTTGTTCCAGTGTTTATGTGGAGTTTCCTCTGAGGAATGCTAGACTTCTACAAAGTCTCTCACATCTGTGAGTGACTGCCTAAGTTACCACTTTCCATGTTTGGTGGCTGAGAGGGATTAGAGCAAATTCCTAGGCTGCTGCTGATTCCAAAGCCTATACAGAGGTCTGTCTGCTTATTACCAGATGCACAGGTGGGCAAGACTCCCCCGGATCCATTGATGTATAGACCTGAATCCCACAACTCCCACCGAGGCACTTTTGTTAGTAGATGGGTGCCTAACTAGTTGTTTAAAAAGTGAACCAAAAGGAAGGACATCTTATGCTATCACGATACTGATGCTTCTACAAGTATTCATTCTTTGAAATTCCTGAAAACATGCTCATTAAAATTATAGCATAATTAATTGAATCAATCTTTAGTTGATATATTTTAAATATTTCAAACTTCATTATCAACGTTTCACCAATAACACATTATGAATTTTCTTTCATAAAGTACATGCCAACATGTATTTCCACCAACAGTGAATATATCACGATATCTGATTTATCATGCTCGGATAAGCACAAATCATTATAAACCATTTCTAAATAGCTAAAACTACAAAAATATAGAGAGAAGTACATAATAGACATTAGTGTGCTCATCAACCAATTTATAACATATTGCTATTTTATCATATCTGCTTTAGAATTTAAAAAATTATGTTACAGGTATGCCTCCATTCATCTCACTTTCCTTTCACTCCACTCTCTTCCCAGAGGCAACCACACTTTAAGGCTGATGTGCTTGTCTGTTTTTATACTTTTACTAGATATTTTTATGTTCATAAAAATCATAAAACATTACTTTTAGAGACTTAAGAACTGTTGAGGATGGTACTATAATAAATATATGATTTTGAAACATACTTTTCTTGCATTTTATGCCTTGATACTCATCCATATTGATCTTATTGGTTATTCATTTCAACTGAAGTATAGTGTTCCATTGTATAAATGCACCACCATTCATTTTTGTCTCCCTATTGATGAAAATGCAAGGTTTTAAAAAATATTTGTTTATATTGTTGTGGAGTGAATGAATATTCTTGTTCCTACCTCGTTCCCTCCTTCTGCCCACAGATATTTAGGTATTTTATCAATTCTATTTGGCCAAAAGTTTCTCAGATCTTCCTTTTTATTAACAGTCATCCAAGGTATGTGTCAAACACACAGAATCCTAAGCCCATGTCCTCAAGGTTCTAATTCATCAAGCCAGAACATGTATTTTTCAGTAGCTCCTTGAGCAATTCTGAAGATGAAGAAAAGTCTGAGAAGCTCTTTGATCAGTTAAAAAGAAATCATCTCATTAAACAGTTCATTTACTTTTCATTAATTTCTAGTGCAATTTAACATCTGTCTTTTTATACATTAGGGTTTTTTTAAATGATTGGGTTAAAAATTAAAAATGCAGGCATGAATAATGTAACAACTTAACAAATTTGATAAATATCCCTATTGATTTTCACTTTGCAAATACAGACTTGAAGGACACCTTTAGTAACAAAAGGAAAAAATGAGAGACTTGTTTAGAATCACAAATAGTTTCCAAACAGAGCATTTCTTATACAAGAAACTATTGTTCACCAACCTAGCCTATTATGTGATAGATAAGAATCATTTTAGTGATGAAAATTTTATCACTATTCTTTTTATGGCCATTAAAGATTTTTTGTTGCATTTATTTAAAATCAAAACACTTTTGTATGATAACACAAGTCACAAAACAATGGTGATTGATAAAATTACTGGTGCTTTAAAATATGTAACAGTTAATATAACATGTCCAGACCCTAGCTTGGTGATATTTTCTTAAAGAAAAGATTCTGTTCTTCCCCAATGAAAGACAATTCATTTTGATAATATCAGGAATAACTATTTAAACTTTTTTTCCAGTTGAGAAATAAATATATGCGAGTGTAGTAGTTTTCCTAAATCTTAAAAACAATACAAAATATTGTCAGCATTATTTTTATCTCCATCATACAAAATTACACATAAATTATATACACACATAGAAGCGTCTCATTCCTTTGAATGTCAGCATAGCATTCCACTGTATTGGTGTACCAAAAACTGTTTAATGACAAGTGTGGTTGATACCTCACTTAGAAGATTTCCCCTCCCCAAAGAACACCGATGTTGGTCCTGTTGAGAAACACTGAGAGTTTGGATTCTTAGTAAAATTTCACAATCATCAAATTACTCCCATGAAGTAACATGAGTGGCATTTGTCTCTCGGAACCATTGTAAAAATTTGACTCATGTATGTAGTGTATTACAGTGCCTGGTTGCCCACACTTTCATCAACAGTTATTTTATTTTATTTTCTAATTTTATTTTTCAAATAAATTTGTATTAGTTTCAGGTGTACAGCATAGTGGTTAGACAACCATATAATTTACAAAGTGTTAACCCTGATATTTCAAGTACCCACTTGGCACCATACAGAGGCATTACAATATTATTGACTATATTCCCTATGCTATACTTTACATCCCTGTGACTGTTTTGTAACCACCAATTTGTTCCTCTTGATCTATTCACCTTTGTCACCTAGCCCCCCCAAGCCCTCCCAGTTTGGCAACCATCAGTCTGTTCTCCATATCTATGAGTCCATTTCTGTTTTGTTTGTTTTGTTCTTTGTGCTTGCTTTAGAAGTTAGATTCTGCATACAAGTGAAATGATGTGGCATTTGTCTTTCTCTGACTGACTTATTTCACTGAGCCTAAAATCCTCTAGGTCCATCCTTGCTGTTGCAAATGGTAATATTTCCTTCTTTTTATGGCTGAGTAATATTCCATTGTATATATGTCCTGCCACATTTTTATGCACTCATGTATTGATGAACACTTGGGTTGCTTTCATATCTTGGCTATTGTAAATAGTGGTGCAATTAACATAGGGATGCATATATTTTCAAATTTGTTGTTAGGTTTCTTTGGATGTATACCCAGAAGTGAAATTCCTGGGTCAAAGGGCAGTTTCTTCTTTAATTTTTTGAGAACCTCCATACTGTTTTCAATAGTAGCTTCACCAATCTGCATTCCCACCAACAGTCCACAAGGTTTTCCTTTTCTCATCATCCTGGCCAACACTTGTTTGTTGATATATTGATGAAAGACATTCTGATGGGCACCAGATGATATCTTGTTGTGGTTTTAATGTGCATTTCTCTCATGATTAGTGATTTTGAGCATTTTTTCATATGTCTATTGGCCATCTGTATGTCTCCTTTGGAGAAATGTCTATTCAGGTCCTCTGTCCACTTTTTAATTATTCTTTGGGGGGTGTTCAATTGCATGAGTTCTTTATAAATTTTGGATATTAACCCCTTATCAGATGTATCATTGGTGAATATCTTCTCTAATTCAGTAGGTTGTCTTTTCATTTTGTTGATGGTTTTCTTTGTTGTGCAAAGCTTTTTAATGTTTTATGATTTAAAATTAAATCTATTG
The DNA here is from genome assembly GCA_004024845.1 of Tonatia bakeri. Taxonomy (NCBI): domain Eukaryota; kingdom Metazoa; phylum Chordata; class Mammalia; order Chiroptera; family Phyllostomidae; genus Tonatia; species Tonatia bakeri. The sequence goes on from PVIA01012352.1 coordinate 30,692, forward strand.
AGTGACACTGGTACAAAAGCTTTTTAGTTGGATGTAGTCCCATTTGTTTATTTTCTGTTGTTTTCCTTATCCAAGGACAGATATCAGAGAACATATTTCTAAGAGAAATCACCAACATTTATTTTAATTGCAGTATGACAAACATATGTATCAAGTCTGTCCAGAAGGTATCTAGCCACATAACATGAGAAATAAAGATATTTACAAAATTCAAGAAACACTATACATAGGACAATGACACATCAGTCCCCTGAAAAGTAGGCAACTTGAGACCCCACACAGTTCTATCAGTCTCCATCAGCTGCCCCATCATATTTTCCTGAATCTCATTGATGGTCTGAAATGTCTTCCTTTTCAGGAATCTTTGGAGGCCACGTCTCCTGGGTGATTTTGTATTTTTCCAAAAAGTTCTGCATAAAACATGATGTATAAGTGAGTGCGCTGTCATAATGAAGCTGCCAATCACCAGTTGCCTATAGATGTGAATAGTTTCTGTGGAGGAATGTTCAAGCTTAATGCAAAATTTGATGCAGATTTATTGCTCAGTCATTTTGAATGTGACGGCCACACAGTACACGTGTTCACTCAACAGCATCTACCATCCCCAGTGACTAGTACAGTGAAGTTGTCATTGTTCATGCTTGTGCATTCCAGTCCACTCTCCTATGCTGCCAGGTTATATCAATGTCACACAAACTGTTCTGACTATATTAACAATGGCTGAACTTCTTCCAGACAGGCCTCATACATCAGCAAAGCACAGACAATAATTTTACAGACACTAAGTTACCCATTACCCAGATTTACTACCTTCTGATATTGAGCATTCTTCCTTGTAGTTCTACACTAACTGCATCAAAAAAACATACTAGGTGGGCAAATGACATGTCTTAGATTAACAGAGAACAAGGAAGTTTCTGCTAATGGTGGAATTGAGGTTGTCAGTGAATCTTCAAAAATGAGGGGCCATTGTCGTTTTCATTTGCAGCTCTCTGATAGCTAGCGATATTGAGCATCATTTCATGTGTCTCTGGATCCTCTGCATGTAAACAAAACAACAAGCAACAAGTGTTGGAGAGGTTGGAGAGAAAAGGGGACCCTAGTGCACTGTTGGTGGGATTGCAGACTGGTACAACCACTATGGAAAAGAGTATGGAATTTCCTCAGAAAACTAAAAATGGATCTGTCTTTTGACCCAGCAATTCCACTGCTAGGATTATATCCTAAGAACCGTGAAACACCAATCCAAAAGAACCTTTGCACCCCAATGTTCATAGCAGCACAATTTACAATAGCCAAGTGCTGGAAGCAACCTAGGTGCTCATAAGCAAATGAATGGATCAGAAAACTATGGTACATTTACACAGTGGAATTCTATGCAGCAGGAAGAAAAAAGGAACTCCCACCCTTTGTGACAGCATGGATGGAGCTGGAAAGCATTGTGCTAAGCAAAATAACCCAGACAGTGAAAGACGAATACCATTTGATCTCACCTTTAACAAGAACCTAATCAACAAAACAAACAAACAAGCAAAATATAACCAAAGACACTGAAATAGAGAACAGGCTGACAGTGACCAAAGGGGAGAGGAGAGGGAATTTCAGGGGAATTTAAGTGGAGAATGAGAAGGGTTTACAAGAACAAATATATGGGACACATGGACAAAAACTAGGGGGGGGGATAGAAATGTGAGAGAGGTGGGGAGAAATGGGTGGGTGGGCTGGGATGGGAGTAAAGGACAGAAAACTGTACTTGAACAACTATTAAAATAAAATTTTTAAAAAATGAGGTGCCAGTTTAGCTAAGAAAAGATAAGTAGTCAAAGAAAGATCTTCAGGGGGCATTGTGATCCATGGTAAAGCAAAGAGAATGTGCAAAGGTATGCTTCCTGGTTATGATGGATAATAGAGGGTTGCTTCAATATACTTGTGTTGATAAGATGAGAAATTATGGAGAAATAGGACCAGTCAAGTCCCTGGAAGCTTTTAACACTGTGGCCATGATATCAGTGTGCTACCCTGCAAGTTAGTTGTTGCCAAATGTGGCTAAGTATCAGAACCTCTGTGTTTTTTTTAACATTTTATTTATTTATTTTTAGAGAGAGGAGAAGGGAGGAATAAAGAGAAGGAGAAAAACATCAATGTGTGGTTGCCTCTCATGAGCCCACCACTGGGGACCTGGCCTGCAATCCAGGCATGCTCCCTGATTGGGAATCGAACTAGCGACCCTTTGCATCACAGTCTGGTGCTCAGTACACTGAGCCACACCAGCCAGGGCACCTCTGTGTTTTTGTTTGTTTGATTTTTTGTTTAGTTTTTGGTGTTGAGAATATATAAAGAGAACAAATGTCAATATATGAGCTGGAATCCTCCAAGGTAACTTCTTAACCTATCATTAGGCCTGGATAGTCGATGGCTTGTAGTTTCCATCTTGAGATGATTGACCGTCTCTTTCAAACTTAGGATCCTAATATGAGAGACTCTACATGTTTTACCTGAAGTCCTCACAGATATATGCTGATGAAGATGCACACCATCCGTAGTAGGACATTTCCACTCACTCTGAAAAGTACAAATCTTGAGCCGAACTTTTATTTTTTATTTTTTTTATTTTAATGTTTGTTCAAGTACAGTTTTCTCCCCTTTACTCCCAATCAAGCCCTCCCACCTCCCCTCCCAACTTCCCTCCCATTACCACCCTCCCCCTAGCTTTTGTCCATGTGTCTTTTAACTTTGTTCCTGTAAACCCTTCCCCTTTTCCCCTGAAATTCCCTCTTCTCTCTCCTCTGGTCACTTTCTGCCTGTCCTCTAATGCGGTGTCTTTGACTATATTTTGCTTGTATCTTTGTTTTGTTGTTTAGGTTCCTGTTAAAGGTGAAATCATATGGTATTCATCTTTCACTGCCTGGCTTATTTCGCTTAACATAATGCTTTCCAGGTGCATCCATGATGAACTCTTAATCTCTCAGAAATGGGGGGTATCAAGTCTGTACATGGCTGAGTCCATCAGCATTAGTTTTCATGACCACCACCCCAATTCAGATATAGACCATCACCAACGTCCTAGAAGACTCCTTTCATATTTCCTCCTCCCTGCCAGTACTTCCACTCCCTCTACTTAAAGTTCACTACTATTCTGATTGCTAATATCATAGATTAATTTTGCCTGTATTTTATCTTTGCAAAAATAAATCATACAGCGTGAACTCTTCTGTGTCTGGTTTCTTTATGCATCTGGCTTCTTTATGCCTGCTAGAGTTATTCAAGCTGTCACATTTTGTAATAGTTTATTTTCATTGCTCTGCAGTATTCCATTGTTTGACTTTACCAAAATTCTTATGTTCTTATTGATGGGCCTTTGGTTGTTTTAGACTTGGGTTATTATAAATGATGCTGCTATAAATATTTTTCTAGATATGTTTTTGGTGCACACACAAATTAATTATTGTTTAGTACATGCTCATGGGTGCAATTTGTAGGCTATCAGGATTGTGCAACTTTGGCCTTAATAGATACTGCTTAACAGTCTTTTAAAGCAGTTGTACCAATTGCTACCCTTACCAGCAATGTAGATATTTCCAAATAGTCCACATCTTCACCAACAGTTGTATCATTAGTTAGTTTTAATATCAATCATTCCATATTACATTGCACTATGGTTTTATTTTGTATTTTCCCAATGAATGAAGATGTTGAGGAGCATTTTATATACTAAGTAGCCATTCAGATAAAGTGAGATTGCTGTATATTTTTTCTCACAGCATATGCAATATGGCTCAATTTGGCCAAAATATATATATTAAATTTATGTTTCTGTGCATTTACATGAATGTGTAGAGACTATGAACCTGATTATTAGTAGTGGCAATATTGACTGTGCTCTGTTGCAGACACATTTCTTAGCTGCCTCACTTATATGAATTCATTTAATCCTTATAAAAAACTTCATAGGGTACATATTTTCAAGCCAATGAAGAAACCAAAGTGCAGGAATATTAGTATCACACTTACTTATTATACTGGTTATAAATGGTTAGTGGGATCCTTGATCATTTGCCTTTTCTTCTTTATCTTTCATCAAAATATAGACTATTACCAGCACCCCAGAAGACTCCTTCCACATGTAAATGGGTGAATATGTTATCTTCACAGTTGTAACTAAAATTCCTCTTAGGAATGGTGTAGCAAGCAAATAATATGGCATTAATCTTTTGCATTCTGGGCCTTTGTATATTTCATGGGTCATAAAAATGTCATCTAACACGAGTGCAGAAATAAATGGTCCTGGGTCATTTAGTAAAGTATTTAGAAAACAGCAAAGTTATATACTACACACCTGAAGAATAGTTCCATTTAATTTATATTATTGCACATGTAATATATACATATGTGCATCTGTAGGCATATATAGAAAAATAATGCAACTGACTAATAGCCATAGATAATGATAATAAATGTTGGGTCTTTCCTTTCTTGCAGTATATATATATTTGTATGCCATATATATTATATTTTTATATGATTATGTATTAGCTATATATACATGGTGGGGCAAAAGTAAGTTTACAGTAGTGAGTATGTGAAACACAGTTTATTCTTATATAATCATGTATTAATTATTGTATTATTTTCCATATGAGAAACTGTAAACCTACTTTTGCTCCACCCTGTATGCTTGCTACTGCCCTGCATAGTAAGGGATTTTTTTAAATAAAGGAAGCACAGCAAAATTAATATGACATCTACATATTACAATGGTTATCAGTGAGTGGTGGAATTATTGAATATTTGCCTTATTATTTATATCTGACTACATTTTCCATATGTAAAATGGTAAAAAAAAAATTAAAAAAACATATTTATTACCTTAATTTCCAGCACTAAAATTTCTTTTAGGTGTGGGATGGCCAAAAAAAAAAATCGCCAATACCAAAACCAAAACCAAACCAAACAAAAAGAAACATGTCTTGGACTGGGGAGGATATACTTGAAGACTCAGATGGGTGTTATCCTAAATACTGCGTTTCCAGATTCCAGCTGAGGAAGGAGCCCAATGATTTTCCACTTTGGGGAGAATAATAAGGGAGTTGGATGGTAACCCAAGTGAGGGCTGTTTAAGTGAGACGTTATTTGTCAAGTTGAGGAAGTTTCCTTTTTTATACCCAGACCAGTCATTCATGGGTCACAGGTTGTCAAACTGTGCCCCAGCCCTTGAAATGGTGCCCATCACAAAAATATTCATCTCATTTTTTTCTGTGAGAGGGGTGCTCTCAAAAATAGGTGACTTTATGTCCATCCTTAGAGGCATGGCCCACCCCAACACCTGTCCTCAGTTTCCATTTGAATAATTCTGTCTCCTAAGCTCAAAACACAAAAGATGACCTTACCCTGTTTTCCAGGAAATGTGACTGGTCTTTATCAAAGAGTGGTGAAACTAAATCCTTACATCCTTATACCCCTGTCCCTCAATGCCTGGCTTGTTTGTCTCATGACAGATCCTTCTCAAAGTACAGACACCCTTCCAGTCCTAAAGGCAAAATGGAAGAAAAACAAGCACTATTTTGGTCTCCAGCAGAGCTTTTACCAACTATAGAAAACTTATGGTAGGGTAGAATATTGAACAATGTTAGCAGTGGTTGTCTACAGGTGGTGGGGTTACTGATTGCCTGGGCTTCCATTATATTTTTACATGCCCACAATTTTCATAAATTGTGAATTGGAACTAAAGGGACAGAAATGAGGTGAGCTGAGCATTGAGGTAATAAATGGATAAGGAAATGTTTCAGATAACAGATGAGGGGTGGAGAAAGATTGAAAGTAAGCATGCCAACAAATATAAACCTTTTTATCTACATTATTACATGGTTGAGAAGATGGACTTCATTGAGAGGGACAAACTATAGCTACTTTTCTAAAAGGATTTTTGTGGTTCTTTAATAGATATTTGCTTTAATATCTTTATGATTTATGCTCTAGTTTTAGACCTGTTGTAGATTTCTGTGGAAAGGGACAAATTTAGAGCATTGGGTTTGCATATATGTGTACATTAATCTTTCAAAAAATCTTATTTATTTATTTTTAGACAGAGGGGAAAGAATGGAAAAAGAGGAGGGAAACATCAATGTGTAAAACAAACATCCATTGGTTCCCTCTCCCACGCTTCCCAACCAGGTACCTTTCGCTTTGAGGGATGATGCCTAACCAGCTGTGCCACATTGGTCAGGGCTGCATATTAATCTTAAATAAACAAAGAAGATTAAACAATATTATGTTCATTGTGATGTCTTTTTAAAAAGAATAATTATTATATAACATTTTTTTAAGCATAGGCATAATACAAAACTACACTGGAACTGTAATTGTAGTTGTCATTGAAGAGTAGAATACCAAAGAATTTCACTTCCATGCCCCATATTTTTGTACTTATTTTTTCTTTCACAAATGGTGCATATATTCTTCTTTTCCAAAAGTTTTATTTTTATAAAATACACGTAAAATGAAATTTAATATCTTCACAATTTTAAGTGTACAAATACATTCATAACATTGTGCAACCATCACCACCATCTATCTCCAGATGTTTTTATCTTAGAAAACTAAAACCATATCAAATGAATGGTAACTCCCAATATCCCCACCTCTCAGCCTTTGGAAACCACCATTCTACATGCTGTCTCTGTGATTTTAATTACTCTAAGTATCTCATATCAGTGGACTCATATAGTATTTTTCTTTTTGTGACTGGCTTATTTCACTTAGTGTAATGTCCTCAAAGTTCATTCACACTGTAGCATGTGTCAGAATTCCCTTCATTTTTTCAGACTGAATAGTATTCCATTGTATGTATATACCACATTTTGCTTATCCATTCATCTGTCAATGGACGCTTGGTTTACTTCTGCATTTTAGCTATTATGAGTAATACTGCTATGAACATGCATGTACAAATGTCTCTTTGAGACCTTGTTTTCAATTTCTCTGTGTATATACTTAGAAGTATAACGATGGATTGTGTGGTGATTCTATCTTTAAATTTTTGTCAAACCACCATACTTTTTTCCCACAGCAACTTACCATTTTAAATTCCCATCAAGAGTGCACAAATGTTCCAATTTTTCCACATTCTCACAAACAGTTGCTGTTTTCTGTTTTGTTCTCTGTGATTTGCATTTCCCAAATGATTAGTAATGTTAAGTATCCTTTCATGTGCTTATTAACCATTTGTATGTCTTCTTTGGAGAAATGTCTATTCAAGTCCTTTGCTCATTTATGAATCAGGTTGTTTGTTTATTGTTGTTGAGTTTTAGGAGTTTTCCATTTATTCTGGGTACTTATCTCTTATTAAATATATGATTTATAAATATTTTCTGTCAATTTTTTTTGCCTATTTTTTTTATTTAAATGAATGTTCAAGTACAGTTTTCACCCCCTTACTCCCATTCAAGTCCTCCCATCCCCCCACCTCCCACCCAATCAAGCCCTCCCATCCCCCTTCCCTACCTCCCTCCCATTACCACCCTCCCCCTATCTTTTATCCATGTGTCCTTTAACTTTAATCCTATAAACCCCTCCTCCTCTCCCCCGAAATCCCTCTTCTCTCTCCTCTGGTCACTCTCCACCTGTCCTCAAATGCAGTGTCTTTGACTATACCCTGCTTCTTTCTTTGTTTTGTTGTTTAGGTTCCTG
>PVIA01012353.1:0-38274 GCA_004024845.1 Tonatia bakeri
CCCAATTATTAACAACCACACCTAAAACAGAACCAAAACCAAACTAAGCAGACAACTAGAACAGGAACAGAACCACAGAAATAGAGATCACATGGAGAGTTAGCAACAGGGGAGTGGGGGGAGGAAAAAGGGGGAAGTGGTACAGAGAATAAATACCATAGAAGGTAGGTAGAAAATAGATAGGGGGAGGGCAAGAATAGTATGGGAAATGTAAAAGCTAAAGAACTTGTGAGTATGACACATGGACATGAACTAAAGCGGGGGAATGTGGGTGGGAGAGGGTATGCAGGGTGGAGGGGAATGAAGGGGGAAATGGGACAACTGTAATAGCATGATCAATAAAATATATTTTTTTAAAAAACATTTTTTAGGATTAATGTCACTATATTAGCTTATCTTCACCAACAGGAATGCCTTCCTTCTATTGATGTAATTGTTCCCCTCCCCTTTCTCACGAAAACCCTTCTTGGTTTCCTAAGCAGAACACTTGTGGGTTTCTCCCTGAATCTGCTTCTTAAATAGCTTTTCTCCTTTTCTGCCTCTGCCTCCCCCTCCCCTTTCCTCTTCTTTCTCTGCTTCTCCTTCTTCTCCTCTTTCTTATTTCTGTCCTTCTTCCTCTACCTCTTCTTCTTCTTCTTCATATTTTTTGATCTAAAATAAATGCCTGTTGCCATTCACTTTGGGTTATTTTTAGGTTATCATATCTAATAAGAAATATTGATAAAAATTTAATAAATGTGGCATGCCACTATTTCTTTGATTCTGTCAAATAAATATTTATTTAACATACCAAGTTATATTTTTAATTTTAAACACTCAAAATAATAATATTCTTCCAAGGCCTTTTATTTTATTTATATTCACCTTTTAATTCCTAGTTTAATGTCTGATACATAGTAAGCACATGATAAACATTTTAAGAATACTTAATATTATTGAGTCACGAAAAATATAACAGGGTATTTGAATTCTGTAACCCTAAATATATTAAAAATATTAAAATATATTTTTTATTCTTAAAAATAAAAATTTTAAGAATAACTGGTTTCTTCTTTTGCACAAATATTAACTTGATTTGAAATGAAACATTTGGAGAAGTTGTAATAGCAGAGGCAGATAATTTTATTAATTTAATATTTGTTAATGATGTTGCCTTGTAAACTTAAAACAGTTTTCCTAAACAACTAAAGATGATGTGAACTTTTAGTTAATCCAATCAATAATCAATTTTTTTGTAAAATATGTTTAAATCTCAGTGGCATAAATATAATGATAAGAATGCCTTACACTGAATAACACTTTATAATGTTCAAATTATTTGAACATGCTATCACGTATGATTCTTACAACAATCTTAAAGAGTGGATAAGTAGATGTCACTATCTCCATTTTACATGTGAGTAAACTGAGGAATGAGAGATTCAAGTTAGTATGTCCAGTACCAAGCATCAAATGAATAAGTTGGAAACTTTTAACTTAGTGTACTTTCTAATACACCAATCTAATCGGACTCAATTCAAAACTTCTAAGTAAAACATCCTGGCAGGTTTTTTAAGAAGTGATTTTCTTTCAATACATGTGATTATTAGGCAGTATTTAGCTTATGTCAAAAATCTCAAATTTTTATGTTAATAGGAATGCAAAATGGACCTTTTTATAACACATCAATACTGGGACATTATAATCACTAATGTAACTAATCACACTAAATCACATAGTAACTAATTTTATACTGGAGTTTGGTTCACTAAGTAATATCATGTACTCTAGATGAGAGCTTTTCTCATATTAAAGTTAGAGTATTGGGTTTGACACAACTATCTTTTTCTATGGTAGTATAATGCATTTTCCTCATTGACATTATACTATTTACTGTATTGTCTTAAATTCACTCAAAAATATTTTTAAAGGAGTGTGGTTTGCAGTAGAAATAATAGTTTTTGTAAGTTGGTGTAGGATTTATATCCTTAATACCAATTTGACTCAAAATTTTTTATTGAAGTTGTAATTTTGATAAGATGATGAAATAATTATAATTACCCCCAAGCCTGCCACTCTGATGGTGAAGTTATTTGATATCGTTGAATAATTTTCTCCTATTTCTTCAGTCTCTAAAGAAAAGTAAATTCCAGTAAGTTTCCCAAAGCCCCAAATTGAATGGCTTCCTGGTAATTTTGAGTTTAACGAGCATGTCTTTCACTTCTTTTATATCCCTCTTACAATACTCAAACAATGCCATGCCTGTAGAAGGTGCTTATTGTGATCTAGAGCAATGAGTACACTCGTGAAGTTGGTTTGGAAGAGACCTGGGAAAGTCTGGGTTAGAGGAACAGGAATACTCTCTTTGTTCAAACTACAGATGAATAGATACCTTGACACTGAGACATGAAAAATGACAGTCCTGCATAGCAATTGGTGCAAATAAGCAGGCATAAAGGGAAAACGACAGAGAGGCAGGCACAGAGGCAGTTCAAGGAAATGAAGGCAAACTTTGACCATGAGACAAGGGAGAGCTGGGGAAGGGAATGATGTCATCAGAGCAACAATAGAGGAAGACGGTTTTGGCAGCAGCTTTTGAATAGACTTTGAAGAAAAAAAATTAGAGAGAGGGGAAAAAGGAAACGGGAAAAGGAAATTTGCTCAAAACTCAGCATGACATTTGCTGTGGGTGGGGAGCTTCCTGTCACAGCTTGATGTTTGGAACATCTGGTCACCTTGTATAATGAGACCTTAGAAACTTAAGCTTTCTCAAGTGATTGAATTAGAATATGCATGGACTGCATGGCCTAATAGTCATTGCCAGTAGACAGGCCTTTCTGAAAAAAGAAAAATATACAGATGGAAAACACTTAGATAGAGAAAACTTCTAGTTTTCTGATGTAAATATTCAAATTCGTTAATGTACACACATGCTTTATATGTTTTTGGAATTTGCTGTCTTTGTGTTAAATAAAGTGTTATAAATTCTATTTGAATTTAATGGTCTCAAATGATGAAATGGCGCTAATAGATTTACAGATTCCATACCTAGCTTCATTTACGATATAGGCCAAGGTTTTTCACAGCACAATTGTGCCCTCTAGTGTTTTTAGCATTTAATGAAGGCTACTTTGGAGTTAAAAACTGACTTCCAATGAGTAGGGAAACTATGCACCCACTTTATCATCTGAAGGCTAACTGTATGTATGTAATTACTGTATGTAAGTTTAAGCATGTGGCTTTATTATGGTAACAAATAAACCACCTAATCTCAGTGGCTTAAAAAACAAAACTATTTCTCAGAAGGTCCAATGCATGCTGGCTGGGTCTCGGTACATGCAACCTCTTGGGGATCTATCTAGACTTCCTGTATCTTGTGATCTCTCTCACCTTCTCACCTGCCAAAGTCACGAGGACGGGAAATAGAGAGATGGATCAGGCATACTGGCTTTTAACTGCTTCGGCCAGCAAGCGACACATGTCACCCTGTTGCTTCCTACCTACCGGCCAGAACTAAGCATGTGGCTTCGGCCGAAAGGCCAGGGAGCCCGAGAATGCGGAGGAGCACACAGATGTTCTGGGGACACGAACTGCCTCTGCTGAAGCTTCTACAACAACAACCAGGGGAGAACATACTGGATATTCTAAATTTATTATTTTGGGAAATGTTTTTGATTTGAAGTTTTCCAGTAGGAAGGTAATCAGTCAAGAGAATAGGGCAGTAGCTTTAATATTCATAATTCTTCATTTTTCTGTATGACACTCAAAATTAAATATCTTGTTTGTATAACAGCAGAAGTATAGGGATAGATATTTATATCAGAATTTCTATTCTGATTGACTTTTGTATTAAATAAAGTGTCTCTTATGTCCCTGTTGTTTAAAAAAACTATCTTCCTCCCCTGCATCTATTCCTTGGATGTGTTATAATTTTATTTTTAAATATTCTTTCTAACTTTAATTTGGATATATTTGAAAGCTATTCCCCAAAATGTTCTCCTTACTGATATTCCATCCTTGAGAAGTATATTACATATATTTATGAAAGCTTATAAATTATATATATTAGTAGAGAGAAATACAGGGTGGGTCAAAAGTAGGTTTACAATTATTCATGTGGAAAATAATACAATAATTAATAAATAATAATATAAGACCACACTCTGTGTTTTACAACTGTAAACATATTTCTGCCCCACCCTGTATATACTTAGGGAAACTATACTTGTTTTTTAATTATTGAGCTTAGTGGATCTTGTTTTGATTTTTTTCATTATGGTAAAATATACATAACATGAAATTTACCACCTTAACCATTTCTTCAAAATCCTCACCTGAGGATATGTTTGTTTTAGACAGAGGAAGGGAGAGAGACAAACATCATGTGATAGAGAAACATCAATTGGTTGCCTCCTGTATATACCCTGACTGGGGATCAAACCCATAACTTAGGTGTGCGCCCTGACAGGGAATTAAACCTGCAACCTCCTGGTATATGGGATGGTGTTCCAGCCAACTGAGCAACCCAGCCAGGGTCCACCTTAACCATTTTCAGGTGTGTAGTTCAGTGGCGTTAAATACACTCACATTGTTGCGCAATCATCACCATTGTCCATCCCTGAAACTTTTTATCCTGAACTAAAACTCTGTATCCATTAAACATGAACTCCCACTCCTCCACAATTTTTAGCACATCTTGATTAGGGGGACATCAAGTATTCAACCCATATTGTCTGTGTCTCAGTCTATATATATCTGATGTAGCTTACTATTCTTACTTTTTATTACATCTGGCAAAGCTCCACTTTTCAAAGTAAATTTTCTTCACTGTGCCTAGTGGTGCTCTGGGAATAATCAATTACAGTATCTGGCTTCCAGTTACATTACTAAGATTTCCCTTTTCTACCTTGATATCCTAAAAGACTGATTTTTTAAATAAGTTATTTCAAATATGAAGATGCTGTGGAGTAGTAGGCACTTCACCACCAGTTTTACCATGTTTCTAAAAGTTTTCCCATATTTCTATTATAATTTTATTGCTAATAATGTTATTAACCTTCACATAATAGCGATAGGTACTAGGAGCCATTCTAAGTATTTGATACACATAATACTAGTGATGAGGCTAGTTTTTGAAATAGAAAACACAGGAGAAAAAGAAGGGTAGAAAGAAGGAAAAAGATAATTCAGGTTTTGGACATGTCGGCTTTGAGGTACCAGAGGAAAGAGGATGTCTCATGGGAGACAGTGGTGGGAAATGCAAACTTGAGTCAGAAGTCAGGAGCACTGCCAGGGCTGGAGGTGGGTTGGGAATGAATAGTGTGTGTGGAGGAGCTGCAGCTGTGGAACAAATGAGATTGCCAAGGGAGAGAGAGAATGCAATGCCCACTTAGCCCAGCACCAGCCCTGAGCTGAGCTCGAGGTAGGAGTAGGGATTCATCAGGCAGGAAGGCAGGAAAAGACATTTCTGATGAAGGAAATAGTGATGGCATGAAGCCTGCATGGTCCCTGGTAACCTCTGTTGTACTTTCGTCTCCCTAAATTTGAGTGTTTGGCTACCTCCTGTGAGCGGATTGTGCATATTTCCCTGCCATGTCTGGCTTATTAAGAGCAGTGGTTCTTACCCGAGCTGGGCAGCCAAATCACTGGAGGAGCTTTGAAAAAGTACAAATGTGTGAGCCCCAGAATGAGAGATTCTAACTCACATGGTCTGAGGTAGGGCTCAAACTTCTGTATTGAAAAAATCAAGAGTGAACACTTCTCCTGCTGTGGAAGGAGAAGACCAGAGGAGGATCGTGTCCCAAGGTAATGGAGGCGAGGCTGAGGGTCAGGGGAATGGCCAACTGGGAAAAGGTGCCTCAGGAGAGGGTTAGGAGGTAAAGGACTTCCGACCAGCCACTAGGTTTGACAAACAAGTTTTTATCAGAAGCTTCAGGGGAGCAGTTTCAGTAGAAGGATAAGGAAGAACAATTGGTGGAGCAATCCTCTGGGACATTGCAGAAACTGGGGTCAAAATTATGGGTAGAAAGGGAAAGGATTCAAGGATGAGTGGAGATGCAGATAAATTATGAAGTAGAAGGAATGCAAATGGAGAGACTAGATGCCTACTACTTGCAATTTTCCAAGTGAAGTTGCCAGCACACTCATGGGAGGCCACAGCTTCAGGATGCAAGCTCTGGGGCCAGATCATAAGGCTCAGATTCTGGCTCTGCGATCTTTATGCTTCAGTTTTTCATCTGTCAATGGGGATGTTTAAATACTATTTTCTGTTCTGTAGGGCTGTTGTGACAGTTAAAATGACGGTACGGTAATGTTCTTCAGTCAGCACCTAGCACACAGTAAGGACTCAGGTTTGTTAACAGCCACAGAGGCGTAGATGGGGCTTGATGCCTGGGCACCTCTGAGGGGAATGGAAAAAGATGCCAGCTAGAGCTGAAAAAGGTTTTCTGATCAGTCACGGAGTTCCTTGGAGGAATTCAGCAGCAGTAAGAGGGAATCAGCAAGGTAAAGGTCCAAGAGGTTTAGTGGCTGTGAAAGAAGTGGAAATGCAGTGGACAGAAAGTTATGGCTTGAGAGAGAAATTCAGAAGGGCAATCACTTTTTATGCCTCCTGCTTCAAAGTTGATTCCACCCCATTGATATGTTTCAGACTCTGAGGAGCCTGGTGATTCCTCAAAGATGCCTCAGGGAAAATTCTGTCCACCAGAGAGACTCCATTATTGTGCTGTAAGGGTTGGGGGGAAAGGGTGTGGAGGGGTGGAAGAAATATGTGTTTCTTTGTAAAATTTCATTGGAAAAAAAAAGACGTTTCTGTTGTTTGCGTATTTGTTTCGGTTTGTAAACCACTGCCTTTTGGTGGAATGAATTTGGGATTGAGGAGGTGGAGATATGGACTTTGACCCTGTGCTAGCCAAAGCAGTTCTGTGGTTTGCTCACTGTTTTTCAGTCTCAGCTTTCTCATTTGTGAAAGGAGTGGGCTGCACCAGAAGATGATTTCTGCTCTTTCCTGTGCTGAACTCTGGGACTCAGCCGCACTGCGTTTTTGGAGGTTTGCGTGTGCCACCCTGTGGTAAAACGGATAATGCTGTCAACTGGCTGGAGGAAACCGAAAACCCAGGGAGACAAGGCAGCTTTCTAGGCGGGCTTTAATTTATGTACAGAAAAACCTCTCTCCAGGGACAGGCAGCCTTATTCAGGATAAGAGTGCTCTTTTGTTAAAATAAATTGAGGATGAGCTAGACATGGAGCAGTAGCCAGCATCTCATTATGGCATCCAAAATAACTCATCAACACGTGAATAATTTATGACATGCTCAGCCTGTTGGAGAGAGAAGGCTGATAACATTAGCAAATCTGCTTACTTCAGTTCAATTTTTCTTTATTGAAACAGTGACCTTGAAAACGACTCCATCCTCTTATTCAGGCCTCTCTCATGAGTTTCCCAGTGTAGTGGTAAAACTGCTCTGTGTGTGTGCTGTTTATATCGCTGCACTTTTGAGCTAAAATAAAGTCAGGGTCACTCCATAATGAGGCACAACAGCTTCTTTGTCCCTAAAGTATTTTTTAAAATGACTGATTAGTAATACTGGAGATCCAGGTACAATTCAGAAGGTTATTGGAACAAAAGCTTCTGGGGGTGGCCTTGGAGGAGGAAGTTCCTACCCATGAGCAGAGAGGGTGTCTGCAACAACGCTGTTGGGAAACAAATACAGTGAAACGATAGCAGAACAGCAGTCAGAGGGAGTTTTTCTGTCATTGTGCTAATCCCTGAACCCTGGAGGAATGAGATCCATGACTTCAGTTTTGGACTATACAAGGGGGACCCCCCAAAATGGAATTTATTTAAATATAAAAATGTTGTATTTATTCTTACATGTTTAAACTTCAGTCATCTTCAAAGTACAATACTCTCCATTTGATGCAATCCACCCATTGAGACATTTTTTCCACTGCTCAAAATAGTTTTTGAACTTGTCGATTTTGATGACTTTTAGAGCTTTGCTGCTTTTTGTTTTACCTCTTCCACGTTGGAAAAATGTTTCCTTTTGAGGACTTTTTTCATCTGGGGAAACAAAACAAGTTGCTAGGGGTGAGATCGGGTGAATAGGGAGGTTGGGGTGCAGGGGTCATGCTGTTTTTGGTCAAAAACTGCTGAACACTCAGTGTGGTGTGGGTAGGTGCACTTGTAAATTACCCATCATGAAATGGGCAAAAGCTCTGAAAGTCTTAAAAAAAATTCACTGAAGCTGAATGCAGCCTTTCAACACAATGCCAGCTGAAACACTAATACAGATGGGTTCCTAGAACACTCACTTAGTAGGGGAAGCCTGTATTACAAGAGTCCCACCCTCCAGAAGATAATTCCGTTTATTTTGCCTCCCCTTGTACATGCCCACCCTGTAGTTTAAACCCCACTTGTCTTTTTTCCCCTCCAGCAAAGCTTCAGACTAAAATTTTACCCCCCAAAGATCTAGTTTCAAAAATTGCTCAGAACTCCTTTTTTATACTCAGCTATTTTATTTACTCCATGACAAGATTTGTGGATTTAAAGCTATAGCATCCAAAATTTATTTTGGCTGATATCAAAGCAATCAACCACTTTTCTAATTTTATATGTCAGTCTTATACTCCTTTCCTTGAACATCTCGCCCCTCAATTTCAGCTGTAACTGCTCAGAGCAAATATAGTACAGTACATCATGAGAAATGTAAACTCTCTACCCCCCTTCTTAAAAGTTTATGACATTTATACTCATTAATATTTCCTTCTCATTTCACAGCAAAAGGGGTGCACCCTCCACTTGTGTTCTGGATCCCACAACCTCTAACCTTATACACCAACTATCATTCTTTTCCATATTTTCAACTTTTCCTCTTAAGCATGTCGTTATGCATGTTTTGCATCTTTAAACAAAGAAGCAAACTTGATCCCATGCTCTACTTTAGTTACTGTTTTGTGTGCCCTCTTTTGTTCTGAGCCAACCCTCTAACAGAGGAGGTATGTTCTGTACCTCCACTCCCAAATCTCATAATTTCTCAAATGGTAGTAATAAAACTCCCACATCCCCCATGCCACTGAAAGTGCTCCTCCGAAGTTACCACTGCCGATCCAATGACACTTTTCAGGTCCCTCGTGCTTACTCAGTGTATTGACACTGGAACAACCGGACCCTCACGTTGTGATTTCCTTTCCCGAACAACACTGAGCTCAGTGTGTCCACTAATTACACGTCTCAAAGGGCTAATCTGATATCTCTAGTGACAACACATTAATGAAGGTCAGAAAGTCAAATCTTAATTACTGCGCTAGATGTCAAAATGTAAAATTTAGCTTAAAAAAGAACAACCCCACAAAAACCACTTTGTGGCATTTAACACCACAGACTATGTTCATCTTTTATTAATTAATTAATTGTTTTTTATCCTCACCCAAGGACATGCTTGTTGATTTTAGAGAGAGGGGAAGGGAGGAAGAAAGGAAAGAAACACTGATGTGAGAGAGAAATATAGATTGGTTGCCTTTCACATGTGCCCAGACCAGCAGCTGAACTTGCAACCCAGGCATGTGCCCCGACCAGGCAGGACGACACCCAACCCACTGAGGCACACCAGTCAGGGCTACCTTCATCTTTAAAAAAAAAAAAAAAAGATTTATTTATTTATTTTTAGAGAGAGGGAAAGGGAGGGAGAAAGGGAGGGACAGAAATATCGATGTGAGAGAGAAATGTTGATTGGTTGCCTCTCAAATATGCCCGACCTGGAACTGAACCTGCAGCCCACGCATGTGCACTGACTGGGAATCAGACTGGTGGCCTTTAGCTTTGTGGATGATGCTCAGCCAGCTGAGTGACACCTGTCAGGGTTACTTTCATCTTTTAACTGTCTCCTCAGTTGGCTTCATTGACACCACTCTCCCAGACTTTTCTCTGTCTGCTTTAGCAATTCTTTTACAGTTTCCTTTTAGGTGTGTGTGTGTGTGTTTGAAATTTATTGAGTAGCTTCAAAGTGCCAGATACAGTCATAGTTTGCACACATTATCTCATTTAATCTTTAGAACAACCTTATAAGGTAGGTGTTTTTAATCCTCATTTTATATGATGAACTTAAAACTCGTAGTGGTTAATAACTCTCTGAGTAGCAGATTCACAACCAGAGTCATCTGTCTTCAGAGGCCAAGCTCTTCCGTGGTTGCAGTGCTTCTTCTTTATCCTGCTTCTCGAAGTCTAGCATGCCTGAAGGCGCTGTCCATAGTTCTCTCACTTTCCCCAGGGAGTATCATTCCCATATGGGATTCAGTGACTATTTTTATGCTCACACAGGTGAAGTCACTTTGTGCACTGTCACTCCACATAAATCACTGTCCCTTGGGCACATCTAAATCCATTTCCCACAGGTCTCTCAATCTGCACTTGCTAAAAGTCTTTTTTTCTTAATTGTGGAAAGAAAACCTAACATGAGCCTTACCCTCAACCAAATTTTAATTTCATATGTCAATCATATCTCAGTAAAACTAGGGGGAAAAGAGAAATGTCAGCATATATATTGGGTTGGCCAAAAAGGTCATTTTTTTTTTCCTGTAAGATGACTATAGTAGTGCTTAATTATCTTTAACTTCATTCGAAACAATTTTGTTAGATTGCATTGTGACAGCTGTCATATCAGTGTGCACTTAAAAAATTTATCAAAATTATTAAATTGTTGGTAGCCATTTTAATATTAAAGATGGAAGAAAATATGCAAACATTTCCAGTGTATTATGCTTTGTTATTTCAAGAAAGATAAAAGCACAACTGAAACACAAAAAAGATTTGTGCAGTGTGTAGAAAAGGTGGTGTGACTGATAGAATATGTCAAAAGTGGTTTGTGAAGTTTCATGCTGAGTATTTCTTGCTGGATGATGCTCTGCAGTTGAAGTTGATAGCAATCAAATTGAGACATTAATTGAGAATAGTCAACACTATACCACATGGGAGATAGCTGACTATACCACATGGGATATAGCTGACATACTCAAAATATCCAAATCAGTTAAGTTATTGGTGAAAATTGAAAAAATCTGTCTTTTATTTTATGGAAAAGACCATCCAGTTGTTTTGGCCAACCCAATGTTATTTTTATATATATATATATATATATATATATATATATATATATATATATATATAACATATTATAGATAATATTGTATATAATATAATGTATATATAAAATATATATTGTTGGTGTCCACTGCAGTGCCTGGGCCATAGTAGATGCTCAATAAATATTTATTGAATAGATGACTGAATAAATGGATGAATGAGTAAAAAAACAATTTAAATGTATACTAATGTTGACTATAATCAACATCTTATCAAAGCCCACAGAATCCTACAGGTAGGGACATTACCACTCCCAACCTCACTGCATCCTGCTCTTCTACTCACTCACAGCACTCCAGCCACACCAACCTGCTTTCTGTTCTTCAAACACACCAACTGCATTTCTGCTTCAAGGCTGTTGCACATGCTGTTCTCTTTTACTGCAATGCTCTCATCACAGCTTATTTCACAGCTGGCTCCTTCCTATACTTCATGTCTCAGCTTAATTGCCATCTCCTCAGAGAAATTTTCCTGACTATTCTATCTGTAGAAGTCTTTCTTGATTCAGGTTTTTTTTATTACATCATCCTTTATAATTATTTTGTGTTTGCTTGGTTATTGTCTGTATGCTCCCACTAAAACATAAGCCCCTTGAAGTCAATTCACTTGCCCACAGCCACCAGGAAGATCAATACATGGGTGCCTCGCTGAGCACTGAGGTGGGTGAATTCCCTAAAATCTAGTCTGCCTCTATTTACTCAGTGGAAGCACTGTCTTTAAAAACAATTGTCCCAAGATATCATCCAGGCTGAAAAAAGACATGGTTTTGTCTCTCTTGTTCAGTAGTTCATTTCCAGAGCCTAGAACAGTGACTGATACTTATTGGACTCTCACAAAATATTTATTGAATAGATGAAAGGGAGTATAACATACGATGTATTATGCTAAGTGAAATAAATCAGAGAATGACAAAGACCATATGATTTCATTTTTATGTGGGATCTAAAGAAAAAACAAACAAATAAAATAGAAATAGACTCATAAGTACAAAGAACAGACTGACAACTGACAGAGGGGCAGGGGTTCAGGGTTGAGTGAAAAAGGTGAAAGGATTAAGAAGTACAAATTGGATTTCCAGTGGAGCAGTGAGCTGAGAGATGGTGTGGTCAGAGACCGATAGCGCTGGCAGCATGGCTGACCAACTGACTGAAGAGCAGATTGTACAATTAAAAGAATCTTTTCCACTATTTGACAATGACGGCAATGGAACTATAACAACAAAGGAGTTGGGAACTTTAATGAGGGTCTTTGGCCGAGCCCCACAGAAGCAGAGTTAATGTACATGATTAAGGAAGTGAATGCTGATGGTAACGGCACAGTTGATTCCTGGAATTTCTGACAATCATGGCAAGAACAATGAAAGGCACAGGCAGTGAAGAAGCAATTAGAGAAGTATTCCATGTGTTTGATAAGGACAGCATTGGCTCTATTATGTTGCAGAGCTTCTTCATGTGATGAAAAACCTTGGGGAGGAGTTAACAGGTGAAGAGGTTGATAAGATAATTAGGCAAGCAGATATTGATGGTGGTAGTCAGGTAAACTATGAAGAGTTTGTACAAATGATGATAGCAAAGTGACAACTTGTACAGAATGTTAAATTTCTTGTCCAAAAATGTTTATTTGCTTTTCTTTGTAACTTATCTGTAAAAGGTTTCTCCGACTGTCAAAAAATATGCATGTATAACTCAGAAAAGTAGGAATAGAAGAAGCATACCTCAACATAATAAAAGCCATATAGGAGAAACCTACAGCCAATAAGCTACTCAATGGGTAAAAACTAAAAGTTTTCTCCTTAAATTCAGGAACAAGACAGGGATGTCCACTTTCACTACTTTTATTCAACATAGAACTGGAAGTTCTAGCAACAATAATCAGACAAGAAAAAGAAATAAAAGCATACAGATTGGAAGGGAGAAAGTAAAGCTGTCACTATTAGTAGATGATGTGACACTGTACATAGAAAACCCTATAATCCCCACCAAAAACTACGCAACCAAATAAGTGAATTTGGCAAAACAGTAGGATACAAAGTCAATATTCAGGAATTGATGGCAATTTTGTACACCAACAATGGAATATCAGAAACAGAAATCAGGAAAAAAAATCCCATTTACTATAGCAACAAGAAAAATAAAGTACCTAGGAATAAATCTAACTGAGGAGGTAAAAGACCTGTGCTCAGAAAACTATAGAACACTGAAGAAGGAAATTGATAAAGATACAAGTAAATGGAAGTGTATACTGTGTTCATGAATTGGAAGATTTAATATGATTAAAATGTTCACAATATCCAAAGCCATATGTAAATTCAATACATTCAAATTAAAATAGCAATGGCATATTTCACAGATCTAGAACAAATGTTTCAAAAATTTATATGGAACCAAAAGACCCCAAATAGCCTTAGCAATCTTAAGAAAGAAGAACAAAGTTGAAGGGATAACAATACCTGATGTCAAACTATACTACAAGGCCACTGTAATCAAAACAGTCTGGTACTGGTATAAGAACAGACACATAGATAAATGGAACAGAATAGAAAGTCAAGAGATAAACCCATGTCAATACAGTCAGTTAATATTTGACAAAGGGTACAGAAACATAAAATGGAGCAAAAATAGTCTGTTTAGTAAAAGGTGTTGAGAGAACTGGACTGGGAGGTGAAAAAAAGTGAAACTAGACTTACCCTATACCAACTTACACCCTATACCAGAATAAACTAAAAATGGATAAAGTACTTAAATAGAAGTTGTGACGCCATACAAGTCCTCAAGGAAAACAGGCAGGAAAATTACAGATATCCCATGTAGCAATATATTTGCCAATAGTTGTCCTAGGGCAAAGGAAATAAAGGAAAATGTAAACAAACAGGACTATACAAACTTAGAAGTTTCTGCCTGGCTAAAGAAACCACCACCAAAATGAAAAGGGAACTGATCATATGGGATAACATATTTGCCAATGATACATCAGGCAAGGGTTTGATCTCCAAAATATATAAAGAACTCATATGACTCAAGACCAGGAATACAAACAATCCAAATAAAAAATGGGCAAAGGCCAAAGGCCCTGGCTGGTGTGGCTCAGTGGACTGAGTGCTGGCCTGTAAACCAAAGGGTCACCAGTTCAATTTCCAGTCTGGGCAATGTCTGAGTTGTGGGGCAGGTCCCCAGTAGAGGGCATGTGAGAAGCAACCACACACTGATGATCTTTAAAAAAAGTGGGCAAAAGACCTGAATGGACATGTCTCCAAGGAGGATATCTAGATGGCCCATAGACATATGAAAAGATGCACAACTAGCCATCAGAGAGATGCAAATTAAAACCACAATGAGATATCACCTCATACCTGTCAGAATGGCTATCATAACAAATGAACAAATAACAAGAGCTGGTGAGGATGTGGAGAAAAGGGAACCCTAGTGCACAGTTGGTGGGAATGCAGACTGGTGCAGCCACTGTGGAAAACAGTATGAAATTTCCTTAAAAAACTAAAAATGGAACTGCCTTTTGACCCAGTGACTCCACAGTTGGGAATATACCCTAAGAATACTGAATCACCTAAGAATTTATGCACCCTTATGTTCATAGCCGCACAATATACAATAGCCAAGTGCTGGAAACAGCCTAAGTGCCCATCAGTAAATGAGTGGATCAAAAAACTGTTGTACATTTACACAACAGAATACTATGCAGCAGAAAGAAAGAAGGAACGCCTATCTTTTGTGACAGCATGGATGGAACTGGAGACTATTATGCTAAGTGAAATGAGGCAGTTGATGAAAGACAAATATCATATGATCTCATCTACAAGAGGAATCTAATGAACAAAATATACTAACAAGCAAAATACAACCAGAAGCATGGAAACATGGAACAGACTGATGGTGACCAGAGGGGAGGAGGGAGGGGGCTAATGGTGGAAAGAAGGGGACGGGACTAATCAAAGAGCATGTATGAATGACCCACGGACATGGACAACAGTGTGGGAATTGACTACAGGAGTGGGGAATGGGGTGGGCAGAGGAGGGCAAAGGGGGAAAAGTTGAGACAACTGAAATAGAATAACAATAAAAAATCATAAAAATATGCATGTATAGTAATTAGGACTTCATTCCTCCATGTTTTCTTCCCTTATCTTACTGTCATTTTTCTGAAACCTTATTTTAGAAAACTGATCAAGTAACATGTTTCATGTGGCTTACTCTGACTATATCTAAGCCCTTCTGCACATCTAAACTTAGATGGAGTTGGTCAAATGAGGGAACATCTGGGTTATGCCTTTTTAAAACTAGTTTTATAAAGGAACTGTGAGCATGTTTTTGAAGTGTGAAGTTGAAACTCTGCGTGGCCTATGAACAGTCAACAATGTATTTTGCTGTGTATAATGCATACCCACATTTTGTGCACATCACACACAGGATTATCATATCCTTATTATACCCATGGTATGTAATCATTGTGCCAAAGTATAAAGCGCATCCTTATTTTTTCCCTCAAAAATTTGGGTAAAGTGCACATTATACACAGCAAAATACAGTGCTAAAAATTTGCATTATTGCAAAATGGGTGTACTTTCCAGGTACTTATACACTATTTTTTTGTACTGCTGGCCCTATACCAGAAATGTTTTCTTTCATTGTTACTTGATTTTTAAATATTTTTTAGCCACTTAAAGAAAATAAGCTTATGTTTGCCTCAAATCCATTCCAATTTGTATATTTGTTTTACAATATTTTTTTAACCCCTAGTTGCCAAAGAAGTGTAAGTTTGTAGTTACAGAATAGTCACAGAGATGTAAATTACAGTGTAAGGAATATAGTCAACAATATCATAATAACTATGTATTGGGCCAGGTGGGTACTTGAAATATTGGGGGAACTACTCTGTAAAATACATGATTGTCTAACCACTGTGCTGTACAGCAGAAACTAATACAGAATAGTAAAGAATATACACTGTAACTGAAAAAAAATGAGTTTTCAGATGGGTTCTGTTACAGGTACAGTAAAATAAAAAATCTTAACATGGCCCACTGGATTGGGCAAGCCCTGCTGCCAGCCTGTATCGACAGCCTCATTTCAGGCCACCCTGCCCCTTGATGGCTATTATAAATTGCAATAGTTCTCACCCACTCCACAAAAGACAGCCCATCCCAGATATCTTTTGATAAGCAAATTCTGATTACATGTCCAGAGCTCACAAAACACAAGGAATGCTGTTTCTTGCTATGTTTCTGTTGGGGACCGCCCTGCCTGGTCTCAGGAAGCTGTAACCCCCCTGTGACTTAGGCTGAGTGAGAGACCTCCGGACCAGGAGACAAAAACTTATCCCCCTCGCATGAATGCTACCTGTTCTGTGCCTGGCCTTTAATGCTTGATCAATTAGCCAATGACAGGTAACAATTCTCTAGGATAGAGAATGGACCTAAGACAGGCATTGATCACAAAAAGGCCTCTAGGATGAGACTCACGGAGCTGTGGAAGTGAAGGGGCTGTGGAAAGGAAGGGGTGATCGCCATCAATCCCTGCCCCCTCTAAGCCTGAGTCTTTGTACTTAGAGGTGAGAAATCCAAGTCTCCTGAATGCCTTTGTCTACTGCCAGGCCCAAGCCTGCCAAAGGGGTAGCTCAGACCGGAGACGGCGGACCCCCAGTGTAATCAGGCCTGGGACATAGAATATGCAAGATCTTGTGAGATCTGTTTGCTGGAGGATGTTATTAACTTGGAATTTGAAGGCACAGACAGGAAACCTTTGGAACCTGTAGTCCTTTCATATGTTAAAACTCCAATCTCTGCCCAGAATCACAGTAGGAGTTCTGTTAGCATCTTTGTGAATTACCTGTTCCCTTCCATCCTTTCTGCCAGACTGTGAATCCACAAACTGAGTCTACATTCTCAATAAAAATCTGCCTGGGAATGGACACAAGGCGCTCCCCTCTTGAGAGAGTAGCCACTCTGTCCCTGCTTCCCTACAGAAAATTGCCTGTTTCTGTGTATTTTTATTTCTCGTGTTTCAACGAGCCATCTGCAGCGTTCCGTGCTCACTGCTGGCCGGTGAGCACGTGTCAGTTTCAACTTATCAGAAGAGATAGTTTGTATTTCAGGACTCAAAGATTCCTTGAACATGTGTATTTTTCCACATATCATAGGATGGCCTTTGATGAAACTTTACAAAAATACTGCCTAGCAACATTAGTTTCCTCAGGTCATGTGATCAAATATCCCCATGAATGGTTGCTTGTCATTTTTTTTTTTTTTTTGTGGATACCGACTTAACTGGGAATTTTGTACCAATTCTGGAGTTTCTTTGACATATTCTTTGATAGCTATCTCAGTCACTCAGTCCCTTAAAGTAATTTCTCCTTAGATTTCTCTTTGTAGATGACCCTGCTCTTTTACTAGATTCTCACCCTCACCTAACCCCAGTTCACCAATCATATAACCACCTACTTCTGGCTGACTTCTTATTGTGTCCTTTTTCCTCTCCATTTTTACAAGTGGTGGCCACCAGTCCAAGGGAGACTTCTGATCCTGGTGGCAACAGTATTGCAGCAACTCTGGAATCACTTTCAAGCTCCTGGGGCAAATGATCAGTTTTCTTTCTAGTTATGAGGGTAATTAGGAATTCATTTCCTAATGACTCAACTTCCTCTTTGTAATGTGAGAGGAGGGGAAGAAAAGGCAAAAACCCTGGCCTCTAAACTCCCTCTTAGGCTTTAACAAGATCTGTTTACTAAAGAAAAAAATTAGAATGTCAAACCAAGCCAAACAAAATCCGTGGGCTAAAGTTCAATTTTTTTCTTATTCACTCATCTGGGAAAGTAAGTGGTGGTAGTGGTGGTGGGCTTGGCCAACATTTCTCCAAGTTCATTTCTGGTTAGCCCAATTTGACCTGCTTTACCACATACATGCTCTTACTGATGTACATTTAGAACCATCAGATCCCTGAAACAAATATGATAATCTTCTAAACTCTCATTAGCTTGCTTAATAATTTTACAAAACGTGGGCACCAGGATTGGCACTGGAGCTCTCCAAACTTCAACCATAGGGAGATTGTTGTGGAGTGATGCTTTCCTAGGGACTATTTCTCTGGGAATACTGAACCAAATGGAAACCATCTGGCCAAGTGAATTTATTGTCATGAGCTAATAAAGGCACATTAGTTACACAAATATTTAAAGGGCTAGGTTTTGGGGGGGTGTGAAGAACACTGTAATAATCACCCATGCTTATTTCAGTTTGTGGCTGATATTTTAGATCAAATTAAAAGTGATCATTTTCCTTTTTAAATACATTCTGCCCCTCAATATTATTGCTTTTCAAAAGTGCATCTCACCATCTTTAATTCAAGTGGTAATATGATGATACAAATGTTAAGAAAAAGTAGGCATTTTTCCAATCCCATGAGTAAATTTCCACCCCAAGTGGTTTTGGCAGAGGGTTTTATTTTATGTATTAACCCATTTTAGACATTCTGGAAGTAGCTTGGGTTAATTGATGTAGTAATAACTATCAGTTATTAAAAATACAACATATACCCTGTAAAATATATATGCTAAACATTTTCTGTGTGCTATATATCTCATTTAATCTCTGAATGGTAAATAGTGTAATTATTACTTTTATTTTACAGATAAAGAAACTAAAGTCCAGAGGAAGTAATTTGTCCAAGGCATGATGGGTGTTAAGCCACAAAGTGGGACATAACTAACGCCTTTCTGGTGTTAAACACATAGTCTGCATGCTATATGCAGTGTTTATTTTATTTCTTGGCTCAAAACTGCCAGGGAGATAAAAATAAGCCCTGCTTTTATAAAATCATTCTTCAAAAGGAGCTTAGATAAAGTAAAACACAAACTTACTAAGTTCTAATCCTTTTAAAAACAATTTACTATTCTGAAAAATGTGGCTTATAATGAGATAACTTGGGCTTAGTTGTCTGAGATAATATTATCTGAAACTTCTGGTCAAGGTGGCAGCATACACAGACATGAATCACGTCTTTGCACAACTGCAACACAATTACAACTAAAATGTAGAACAACCATTGCTCAGGACTGACAGATATTGAGTTGAATGGAAGTCTGACAGCTACAGAATGAAAGAAACCACATCTATCCAGACAGGTAGGAGGGGTGCAGAAAGGGAATGGGCTGGTCCCACATTGTGTGGTGGACAAAAGTTTGGGAGGGATATCTCAGGAGTAACGAGTCCCAGCCCCACACCAGGACCCCAGCCCAGGTCCAGTGCCAGGAAGATAAGTCCCCACAACTTCTGGCTATAAAAACCAGTGGGGATTGAGTCAGTGGAAGAAATTTCTGGAGCCCCAAGCAGTTCCTCTTAAAGAACCCACACATGGACTCACCTACTCAGACTCACTCCCTCTGGGCTCTGGTGCTGGGGAGGCGGCTTGAGGAGCACCAGTGGTGTGCAGGGGGAGGCTGAGGCCTGGAATCAAGGTAGGTAGAGGCAATTGTCCCTTTTCTGGGCCCTCTCCCCAGAGAGCCTGCATACTTGCACCATGTCTAAGATTCCATCAAACTGGCTTAACACTGTTTGACCCTCCTTGGAGATGCCCAGAGACTCTGCCTTATGCAACTAAAGGGCCCACCCAAATGCTTTCCCATAAGAATGGCTTCTCTTGGCTTGCTCATGCTTCACAACTTCCTAAACCTTCTCAAACAAGCAACAGCTGGCCTTACTGAGTCCCAGGTCTGTCACTAGCAGCCTAGATTCACAGCTTTGCTTTGTCTGGAAATCTCTAAGCCAAGCAGCCATCTCAGATAGTGTTATAACTCAAGCAGGGTGGCCCTGGGAAGGACACAGGTGAAGGCTGATCTTGGCTGGCATCACCTGAGAAACCCCAGGGGCAGCATACTCAGCAGATAGCTACAGACCACACTGGAGTACGACTACCCTGCTCCTACACAGCTGATCCTCCACGGACAGTGGAAGTTGGTGGTAAGTGGTCACAAGCAGTCCTTGCAGCTGACTGGCCTGGTTAAATCCCTCCCATTGACCTGCCAACATCAATCAAGGCTCAACTACAAGAGGAGGGTGTCCTCAGCCCACACGGAGGGTGCACCTTGAGTACCCAGCTTGGGTAATAGAGGAGGCAGTGCCACTAGACCCTACAGGACACCTACTACATTAGGCCACACTACCAAGACCTATAGACAAAGCAGCTCTATCTAATATATAGAAACAAACACAGGAAGGCTGCCAAAATGAGGAGACAAATAAACATGTTTCAAATGAAAGACAGGTCAAACTCCAGAAAAAAAGCTAAACAAAGTGGAGATACACAATCTTTCAGATGCAGAGTTCAAAACACTGGTTATAAGGATGCTCAAGGAACTTAGTGAGGAACTTAACAACATAAAAAAGATCTAGTCATAAATGAGGGATTCACTAATTGAAATAAAAAATAATTTACAGGGAAATAACAGTAGAGTGGATAAAGCCAAGAATCAAATCAATGATGTGGAACATAAGGAAGCAAAATACAACCATGCAGAACAATTAAAAGAAAAGAGAATCAGAAAAAATGAGGATAGTGTAAGTTGTCCTGTGGGACAACTTTAAGAATCCAATGTTCATTTCATAGGGGTGCCAGAAGGAGAAGAGAAAGAGCAAATCATTGGAAATCTATTTGAAAAAATAATGAAAGAAAACTTCCCTAATTTGATGAAGGAAATAGACATGCAAGTCCAGGAAGCACAGAGTCCTAAACAAGATGGATGCAAAGAGCTCGTCCCACAACCCCCAAGACACATCTTAATTAAAATGCCAAAGGTTAAAAATAATGAGATGGGAGGGACATGTGGGAGAATGGGTGATAGGTGAGGGGATTAAGTAGTACAAATAAGTAGTTACAGAATAGCCATGGGGATATAAAGTACACTATAGGAAAGGGAGTAGACAAAGAACTTACACGCATGATCTGTGGACATAAATAAGCATGTGGGGATTGCCTGAGGGAGTGGGGGGTGCTGGGTGGAGGGGAGCCAAGAAGAAAAATCAGGACAATTGATTTTTTCAAAACATATATTTTATTGATTATGCTATTACAGTTGTCCCATTCTCCCCCTTCATTCCCCTCCACCCTGCACATCCTCTCCCACCCACATTCCCCCCTTTAGTTAATATCCATGTGTCATAAGTTCTTTAGCTTCTACATTTCCCATACTACCCCCGTGTCTATTTTCCACCTACCATTTATGCTACTTATTCTCTGTACCTTTCCCCACTCTCTACTCCTCCCACTCCCCTGTTGCTAACCCTCCATGTGATCTCCATTTCTGTGGTTCTGTTCCTGTTCTAGTTGTTTGCTTAGTTTGTTTTTGTTTTTGTTTTAGGTGTGGTTGTTAATCATTATGAGTTTGCTGTCATTTTACTATACATGTTTCTTATCTTCTTTTTCTTAGATAAGTCTCTAACATTTCATATAATAAGGGTTTGGTGATGATGAACTCTTACCTTGACCTTATCTGAGAAGCATTTTCTCTGCCCTTCCATTCTAAATGAAAGCTTTGCTGGATAGAGCAATCTTGGATGTAGGTCCTTGCCTTTCAGGACTTGGAATACTTTTTTTCAGCCCCTTCTTGCCTACAAGGTATCTTTTGAGAAATCAGCTGATAGTCTGATGGGAACTCCTTTGCAGGCTACTGTCTCCTTATCTTTTGTTGCTTCTAGGATTCTCTCCTTAATTTTAATCTTGGGTAATGTAATTATGATGTGCCTTGGTGTGTTCCTCCTTGGGTCCAACTTCTTTGGGAGTCTCTGAGCTTCCTGGACTTCCTGGAAGTCTATTTCCTTTGCCAGATTGGGGAAGTGCTCCTTTATTATTTGTTCAAATAACTTTTCCACTTGTTGCTTTTCCTCTTCCCCTTCTAGTACTCCTATAATTCAGATGTTGGAAAGTTTAAAAATGTTCTGGAGGTTCGTAAGCCTCTCCTCACGTTTTTGAATTCTTGTTTCTTCCTGCTTTTCTATTTGGTTGTTTCTTTCTGGTCCACTCCATTGATTTGAGTCCCAGTTTTCTTCCCATCACTATTGGTTCCCTGTGCATTTTCTTCATTTCACTTAGTGTAGCCTTCATTTTTTTCTCTAAGTTGTGACCAAGTTCAGCCTATTCTGTGAGCATTCTGATCACCAGTGCTTTGAACTTTGCATCTGATAGGCTGGCTATCTCTTTGTCTCTTAGTTGTATTTGCTGTGGAGCTTTGATCTGTTTTTCCATTTGGGCCATTTTTTTTTGTCTTGTCACTCCTGTTACATATGAGGGGCAGAGCCTTAGGTATTCACCATGCCAGAGCAACCAGTTGCTGGGTTGTGATGTTGTATGTGGGGGTGGGGTTTGAGAGGGAACAATGGCACCAGCTCTGCTCTCTATTGGATACCAGTTCCCTCCACCACTTCCCGCAAGCAAACTAGGCCCTTCTGGCACTGATTCCCATGTGGGTGGGCCTGTGTACATTCCAGGACCCTGTGGGTCTCTCCAACAAACTCTCCTGTGAGGCTGGGAGTCTCTCTGCACCTCAACCCCCACAGGTGTTTTCAATCCGTGTTTCAAGGCCTTATTTCCCGGCGCTGGGACCTTGGGCTGTGCTGTCCATCTTACTCCCCAGTTTCACCTGGTTTATCTGAGTGCAAATGTGGGAATGCTGGGTCAGCCAGCCGCCTGGCACACAGTGCCTTGCTTCACAATTGCTGCCTTGCTGGGTCTGCCAGTTGCCACCCTGCGCCCAGGGTCTGCCCACTGCTGTCTCGAGCACCTGGGGTGCCTTGCGGGCCTGGTGCCACCTTTTTTTTTCCGTGATCCCTTTCCACTCAGCCATCCAACTCTGTCCCACCTACTGGTCTGGATGAATGTGTCTATTTTAACTTCTTGGTTGTCCAACTTCCATACAGTTCAATTTTCTGTCAGTTCCGGTTATGATTTTGTTTCTAAATTGTTGTTGTCCTTATTTTGGTTGTGCGAAGAGGCACAGTGTGTCTACTTATGCCTCCATCCTGGCTGAAAGTAGGACAATTGATTTTTATGTAATAGCGTAATCAATAAAATATAATTTAAAATACTATTTGCATATTAGACAATGGTTACTCATGGTCAGGCCCATCCAATAGAATTTGATAAATACAAGTCTTTTGTTCACTTTAGAGTACTATTTGTTTGGTGATCTCTGTATTTGATAATTTCCAGGGTCCTTTTTAACTAAAATTCAGAAAATTCATCAACTTAAAAATACCAATGAATTAAAACAAAATAAAATATAAAATTCACCAAAAGAGTTCTCTTATAGCCAAAATTGTTTCAGTTAATAGTTTATATTAGTCTGGATATAACAGTAGAAAATTGTAATGGTGGAAAATTGTAACCCACCTCATCATTGTTTTGACATTGTTTCTGTAAGTGCTGACTCTGACTAATGTGTAGCTTGTAGATGAACAGCGTGTTTGTATAAGAATCCTAGAAACTAAATTAAGAAGATATAGACTCCGACCTTCAAGCCTCCCAGCTCCTGGAAATTTGCTGACCTTCAATGGTGGAGTCAGGATGACGTGAAGTGAGGATGACGCGAAGCCAGGATGACTAAACCAGGATGACGCACACTGGACCATCACTTGCCTTATCGGAATGGACTGTGCTGGTCTGCATGTAGAGAATTTTTCTATCTCCTTTCTTGATCTCTTTGTTCTGTTCCCCTCTCCCTCCTTATAAAAACCTCTGCCTCCACTGAGAGGAGAAGATGGCCTTTGAGACATGAGTCCCCCATCTTCCAGGCTGTCAGCACCTGAAAATAAACCTTTCCTTTACATCAGCACCTGCCTCTCCAGTAGTAGCTTTCGTAGCAGCAGGCAGCTGGACCTGCTTTTGGTTACATGGACTCTTCAGTTATTGTGACAGACACTCAACTCAAATCAGATTAAAGAAAAACAATTTCAAGGCTCATGCAGCAGAGAAAGATTCTGGACTGGCTTCAGGAATGAAAAGTCAAGCTGTAAGAACTAGGGTGTTGAGCCCAAAACTGGGGTCAAATGCCATCAGGTCTGTTCTCATGTCTTCATATCTGTCTTCCATCTCTGCCATCTCTGCTTGGCTTCCTTCTGCAGACCGGCACTCTCCACAGGATGGTAAAGGGAGTCAGTAGAAGCTTAGGCTGCATCTCGGCTTGCAAAACCCAGGGAAAGATCTTGATCTGCCTCTAAACTATTAATTGAAATCTCTTTCAATCTCTTTCCATCACCATGCAGTTACTGAGAATGACCAGGCTTGTGGAACATACCCACACCTGGGTCCAGGAATGGGATTCAGCCCAGTTACCTGACAAAGAGGAATGGGACCAAATATGCTGAGCAGCTAAAAGCAATACTGACTACAAATGATTTTATGCCCTGTCTGGTATCAGATGTAATTCCTTTAGAATGGAATCTACTGTAGTTTGCCGTGTATAAAGAGCACCTGCAGTTTTTTGCACATTATACAAGAGATTATTATACACATTGTTATATCCGTGGTATGTAATCATTATACCCATGTATAATGCGCACCCTTATTTTTTCCTCAGAAATTTGGGCAAAAAGTGTGCATTATATGCAGCAAAATATGGTAAT
Source organism: Tonatia bakeri (assembly GCA_004024845.1). Lineage (NCBI taxonomy): Eukaryota > Metazoa > Chordata > Mammalia > Chiroptera > Phyllostomidae > Tonatia > Tonatia bakeri. Next base: position 24,741 of record PVIA01012353.1, read on the forward strand.
ACTTTTCTACCATTTAGGTTATACTACGTGATGTTCCCAAAATAAACAACTTCAAGACCCCAGTAGCTCATAACACTGAAGATTTATTTGTCCCTCATGTTACATGTTGGTGAGGTTCAGCTCTATGTCTCCTTCTATTGTATTTCGCCCGCAACTGAGTGTACCACCATATATTTCTGATGCTCACCACTGCAGGTTAAAAGCCTAGTTCTCCACGTTACTGTCTTCACTTCAGACATTGGATGTACCTCATGGGTCTCAAGGCCACCCACACTTTTTACCAACTGGCTATAAATTCAGAGGTTTCCACAACTCTCTCAGGTTTGATAATCCCCAAGAATGACTCAAGGAACTCAAGGTAGTGCTATTTATTTATTTACTTACTTACTTACTTATTTATTTATTTATTTTTTATTTATTCATGTTGTTCAAGTACAGTTGTCTCTGTTTCCACCCCACCACACACCCTGCTTCACCCATTTCTGCCTCCCACACTTGAACCTACCCCCTTTGGCTTTGTCTGTGTGTCCTTTATACATGTTCCTTGATGGCCATTCCTCTATTTTCCCCCATTATCCTTTGCCCTGCTCCCTTCTGGTTACTGTCAGTTTGTTCTTTATTTTAATGTCTCTTGTTATATTTTGCTTGCTTTTTTCTTTTGTTGATTATGTTCCAGTTAAGGTGAAATCATATGGTATTTGTCTTTTGCTGCCTGGCTTATTTCACTTAGCATAATGCTCTCCAGTTCCATTTATGTTGTTGCAAAGGGTAGGAGCTCCTTCTTTCTTTCTGCTGCATAGAATTCCATTGTGTAAATATACCACAGTTTTTTGATCAATTCATTTACTGATGGGTACTTAGGTTGCTTCCAGCACTTGGCTATTGTAAATTGTGCTTAGAACATTGGGGTGCATAGGTTCTTTTGGATTGGTGTTTCAGGATTCTTAGGGTATAATTCCAGCAGTGGAATTGCTGGGTCAAAAGGCAGATCCATTTTTAGTTTTCTGAGGAAATTCCATACACTGTTTTCCACAGTGGCTACACCAGTCCGCACTCCCACCAACAGTGTACCATATTGTTTGGACTATAAGATGCACTTCCCTTCCCCCAAATTTGGGAGGAATGATGATTGTTAATGCTGCTGTTGAGTTCTGTTTACATTTACATTGGTGAAATATTATGTTATTTATGTTATTAAATATTTTACCACATTTTTTGCTTCAAAATTTTTTTTCCCTATTTTCCTCCTCTAAAATCTAGGTGCATCTTATGGTCTGAAAAATACGGTACTTGGGTCCCCTTTTCTCCACAACCTCTCCCACACTTGTTGTTTGTTAATTTGTTTAGGATGGCCATTCTGACCAGTGTGTAGTGGTATCTTGTTGTGTTTTTAATTTGCATCTATATTCAGAAATTGAAGGCATTTTTATATACCAACAACAGAATGTCAGAATCAGAAATCAGGGGGAAAAATCCCATTTGCTATAGCAACAAGAAATATAAAGTACCTAGGAGTAAACCTTACCAAGGGGGTAAAAGACCCATATTCAGAAAACTACACAACATTGAAGAAAGAAATTAAGGAAGACACAAATAAATGGAAGAATGTACCATGTTCATGATTGGAAGAAGATAGTGCTATATTTATTATTACATCTCTACTACAAAGGGTGCAGGGTGAGGTCTGAGGGGAATGTAGAGCTTCCTGCTCTCTTCTTATGGAGTCAGTTCTCACCTTCCCAGCACTTCACTGTGTTCACCACTGGGAAGCTCCACTGAGCTTTGGTGTCCAGAGCTTTTATTGGGGTTTCATTATGCAATTATGATTGATAAAATCATCAGCCACATGATTCAACTCAATCCCCAGACTCTCTTTACTCCCCAGGAGTTGGATTGCTCCAAATACAACTCTCTAATCATATAGCTGATCTTCCAGGTAATCAGGCCCAATCCTGAAGCCACGAGGAGCCCACCAGAGCTGCATCATAAACACAACAAAGTCACTCTCGCCATCCAGGAAATTTCAAGGGTTTAGAAGCTCTGTGCCAGACAAATTCTTCATTCTACCACATTCATTGTAAGACTGAGGCTGAAGGAGCAGCCCCTTTCGGGGACAATGAGGGAGAAAAAGAACAACAGTGAAAGCTTGTGTTGACTCTTGAAGCTTTGGCTGGCAGATGGATTTATTCATGGTTTTTGGCTCAGGTGAGACATGTAGCCAAACCTGACATCACTGAGGAGCGGAGATATAGTCCTCCCACAGTGAGGGGCAGCAAATGTCTTGAGCAGACATTCCAATATACCACAACTACTTTTATAGAAAGATAAACCTGTATCACCAAAATGAAATTTTATTAGTTTGATAAATCTTTTCAAAACTCTCTACAAGTTTGCTTCTGGGTGGGAAATCAGAACCTTTACTAAGTGTCTACATTATGGCATTTGCTTTACATATGCTGTATTACTATATAATTATCATAATGATTATATAAGGTATTAATTATTATGACCATTTTATAGATATGCAGACTGTCTCAAATTATTGATTGAATAAGATGCAAATCCAGATCTGTCAGATTCTAAAGCCTCTTCCTGGGAGCTCATTAGATGCAGAATCTGAGGGCTCCTTTCCCCATCCTCACTTGCTGACTTAGAATTGCATTTTAACAAGATTCCCAGGTGATTAGCATGCACGTTAAAATTTGGAATTAGATTACATAGAGATTAAAAAAATATTTATTTAGTTTTAGGCAGAGGGGAAGGGAGGAAGAGAAGGAGAGAAACATCAGTGTGTGGTTGCCTCTCACATGCACCCTACTGGGGACCTGGCCTGCAACCTGGGCATGTGCCCTGACTAGGAATCCAATTGGACCCTTTGGTTTGCAGGCTGGCACTCAATTCACTGAGTCATACCATCCAGGGCTGATTACATGGAGACGTGATTTCAGAAGGTATTTGAGGTATTTTTTTAAATCCCCATTTACTTCATTTAAGCCTCATCACAACCCCACAATGTCAGTACTATCATCCCCACCTCTATAGGTAAAGAAATTGAATCTTGCGGAGATCAGAGTGCTGATGTAAGAATTGGAAAAGGTAAAAATAATTATTTTCAAGTGAAATATAAGCTCAAAATGGTATAAAATATTGCTGTCTTTAACATTCTTTTTTAAAAATTTTATTTTAATTGTTGTCGCAGTAAAATTTTGTATCTTTTACTCCTATTCCAGCCCACCCACCCAGCCCCCACTCCTCCCTCCCATTTCCACCCGCCCCTAGTTTTTTTATCCATGTGTCCTTTATACTTGTTTCTGTAAACCTTTCCCCTTTCCCCTGAATTTCCCTCTTCTCTCCCCTTTGAACGCTGTCAGTTTGTTCTCTATTTCAGTATCTTCGGTTATATTTTGCTTGTTTTTTTGTTTTGTTGTTTAGGTTCCTGTTAAAGGTGAGATCATATGGTATTTGTCTTTTGCTGCCTGGCTTATTTCACTTAGCATAATGCTTTCCAGTTGCATCCATGCTGTTGCAAAGTGTAGGAGCTCCTTATTTCTTTCTGCTGCATAGAATTCTATTGTGTAAATGCACCATAGTTTTTTGATCCATTCATTTACTGATGGGCATCTAGGTTGCTTCCAACACTTGGCTATTGTAAATTGTGCTGGTATGAGCATTGGGGTGCATAGGTTCTTTTGAATTGGTGTTTCAGGGTTCTAACTAACATTTAATAATCGAACAAGGCTGATAATGGTAGTAGTAAAGAAAACCAGCTATTTGTTGAGTGCTCACAATTTGCTAAGCACTATATAAGTTCTTTACCTTACTAAATGTAAAACAATTATGTAAGTAGAATTTATTCTCACTGACCATAACAAGTAGAAAGTGCTGACAGAATGATGGGCTGGGGGAACTCAAGAGTTGGAAAATTTTAGTTTTAAATAAGAGCTAATAAGTTTAGTAATCAAGTCATGTAAAAAGCTATTGTTTTGGAGACTGAGGGTATGACCCATACCTTGACTCCAGGAGACCATAAGCAGTTCCACCTTTGCACCCCAGGAAGACTGTAAAGAATTAAGGTGGTATCCAAGCCATTGTACTCAAGAGTGATGTCCACCACCCAGGACACATATAAGGAATCACTGGTCAACAGATGAAAGAATGCTGCAGCTTTTTATCTGATTAACCTTTTCCCTGAATCCCAAACCTCTTACCTACATTTTCTTCTCCTTATAAAAAGAGTAGATTTGAAATGAATGTAGGACAGCCTGTTAAGTTACATAACCCACCTTCCTCTCAGGTCACAGGCCATCTGAATAAGGTGGCCATAGAGATTCAAACCCCATCTCTGCTTATTTGTTCTGGTGGTGACAGGCAGCCCACACACTGGCTTTTCTGGTTTCAAGAGCATAAATAAATCTGGAGGTTTCACTCAAATGAAATGACAAAGTATTATTCAAAGGGTATAACATTTGCAAATCTGTCAATATACCAGGTAACACTCAGAGTGTTCCAAATAAAGGGGAAAAGAGTTTTGTAGTAAAGAATACATTCTTGAGAAGACTCAGTCCTACATTCTTAACTGTTGGATCAGTGTTAGGTGGCCTGGATAATGGATGTCATGCTGCCTGGATTTGTGAACGCTGTTCTTTCTTGAATTCTTTGAGGGTTGTCTATAGGAGATACACACACACACACACACACACACACACACACACACAGAGGCATTGATGCACAACTCAAAAGTTGAAGTCCTTAAGCTAAAGTAAAATCAAATCTACTCCTCATGTTTCAAACCATTCTGATTTTTAAGTAATTGTTAGCTTGGCAGTGGCAACTCCATTTTGTTTCTTCTCTCTTTCCTCTAAAGACAAATATGAAAGGATTTGGCTTGTTTATCATGACCTAAAAGGTCAAAAGAAGAATGATATCTGTTGATTAATTATGTCAGCAAGACCATCTGATCATCAGCCAGTGATTCTTGGTCAGCCATGGGGTTCCTTCTAAGGGACATTTGGAACCATACAAGGGGTCTTTTGGTTGTCACAGTGAATGGGAGGCACAACTGGCCTTTCGTGTCTTGGGACCAGGGAGGCTAAATGTCCTGACAAGTATGGGATCCCAGCACAACAAAATATGGTCCCTCTACAAATGCCATTGGCACTCTCCTTGAGGAACAGGGAACCTGCCATGATTTTTGTATTTATAAACAAGTTTCAAGCTTGAAGAGAACAATGGTAATTATTCCCACCCCAAAGACTTAACACATTTGGCTACTAAATAATTCTGATAAACCCACTAGGATACATAAACTTAAAACCCAGGGGCTTTGAGGCCATCAGAAATCCTTTCCTTCTCCCTCCTACCTAGAACTTCACTGCACTCACAGATACAGACAAGTATAATCTCTCACTCCTCCTGGAAGAGTTGAGACTAGTTTAATTGTAAGCCTCTAATATTCACTGGGACAGGTTTTACTAGTGGGTAGAGTTATGGTGTTTAAATTCCCCACTCCCATTTCACTTCTACCATAGGAGTTTCTGTCCCAGCCTCAGGCAAAGGCCAAATCATCTATGAGCCCAGCCTAGGCTGGCAGAAGGTGACCGACTCTTGCACACTCTTTCGTCATTGGCTCTGATACTAGGAAATGTTGTTTTGGATTGGTCTTTTTTTGGGGGGAGGCAATATTTCCATCTACCTTTGTCATTGTAGGTGAAATGGACAGAAGCTCTACTCTCGGGCATAAGCTTTTCTTCAGCCTTGTTATTAACAATTTATATTAAGGTATTGTTCAGCTATTAACACTGTCTTTCCTTCTGTGTTTCTTCCCATTGCACATGTTCAGTCTGACAGCAGGCCCAAAGCAGCTAGGGGAGGAGACCGAAGAAGGAGGCTGCTGCAGAGAGGGGGCTGCAGAGAGGAGGGCTGCAAAGAGGAGGTGCTGAAGGAGGGTGGCCAGAGATGAGGAGCTGAACCCTGAGCAGTTCAGTAGCAGCAGTAGCTGCCATCTGTGAAATGCTTACACTGTGCTGAGCACTTTATTTACACTATTTTATTTACTTGGAACAAATCCAAGAGATGGGTATTATTCCTGACATGGAAGCAGAAACTCTGAGACAGTAACTTGTCCAGGGCTATTTAATTAGTAGATATGGAGTTGTAATTAAAATTATTTCCTAGACTCCAAAGATGACACTTTTAACATTTAAAAAGACAAACTATTTTCTTCCATGTTATGATAAAGATTTATCAACAAAGCACTTCTTTTTATTTTTTAGTTTATGAGTAGATCCAACGCTGTTTTTGAGAAAAAATAATGTGGTTCTTGTAGCTTCCACGAGAAAGTAGGATATACTCTGTCTTTGGCAAGAATAAAAATGAGGTTTTTAAAATTTCCCAACACTTTAAACTGTACCATCTGCATGTCTGAGATCTAAAACATATGTATTCCCCCCCCCCCCAACAACACAGAAGACTGGCATTTTAGTCATTTGTCAGTATGAATTTATTGCAAGTCAGCACTTGCCAGAAGTTTGCTTGTAAAATCTGATAAGGAAGAGACAGAGAAAGAACATGAAAAAAAGATTTTTGGGAATTATATTGATCTATTTTTCCAGAGTCTCTAAATTATTTGACTTTTATATCCAGTAGTTAAATCTTTAGCTCTTAATTCTGGTTCCTGGAAATAGAGTGGATACAGAAACAAATTAAACAGTATCATAAAGAAACAAAGTTAAATTTAGAATGTGGGAGATACACCTGGCAAGGCCTTTTATAAAACTAAATTTCATGACATCTGGTGAAGATGGAAGTAGAGGTAGACATGCTTTGTCTCCTTGTGCAAAAAAGAAGTACAACTAAACCTCAAAATAAATAACACCCAGAACTCTCAGAAAATCAAACTGTATGGAACTCATACAACCAAGGATTTAAAGAAGCCACATTCATCCAGATGGGTAGGAGGGGCAGAAACGCAGAGACAGAGCAGAGAGGTGAGGAGACCCAGTGTGGCTTGGAGAGGTGGTGGCAGTGGTAGAATGGGTATGGGTAGTCCCACATTCACATGTGGTAGATGAAAATCGAGAGGGATACCTTGGGAGCAAGTGATCCAAACCCAAGGCCTAACCACACAGCCCAGGATTCCAGAGCCAGTAGGATAAATACCCATGCCTGCTGGCTGTAAAATGAGTGGGGGTTAGGGCAGTGGAAGAAACTGCTGAATTTTCAGAAAACTTTGCTTGCAGGGCCTGAACAGTCTTACAATGTATGGAAACCCACTAACTCTGGGATTCAACACCAGGGCAACAGCTGGAGGGGCGCCATTCACATACAGGGTGAAGTGACTGGAAACAGGGCAAGTGCTGGGAAACCCCCTAAGAGCCAGATAGCAGCACAACCCCATCTCTGAGCCCTCCCCCACATGGAGCCACAAAGCAGGGAAGTGGGTTGCCCCAGCCTGGTAATGCCTTAGGTTCCGCCTTGCACAATATACAGGTGCCTTTTACAGGGGGTCAAAGCAGCTCCACCTAATACACAGAAACAAACACAGGGAGGCTGCCAAATTGAGGAGACAAAAAAAATACGGCCCAAATGAAAGAACAGAACAAAACCCAAGAAAAAGAACTCAGCAAAATGGAGATCTGTCAGATGCAGAGTTCAAAACAATGGTGATCAGGATGCTCAGAGAACTCACTGAGCACGGCAACAACATGAAGGAAGAAATGAAGGCTACACTCAGTGAAATAAAGAAAAATCCACTGGGAACCAACAGTGAAGGGAAGGAAGCCAGGATTCAGATCAATGATTTTGAACATAAGGAAGAAATAAGCATTCAGCCAGAACAGAAAGAAGAAATAAGAATTAAAAAAAACCAAACCAAAACAAAAAACCCACAAGGATAGGCTTAGGAACCTCTGGGACAACTTTAAATGTTCCAACATCCAAATCATAGGGGTGCTATAAGGAGAGGAGCAAGAAATTGAAAACTTATTTTAAAAATAATGAAAGAAAACTTCCCTAATTTGGTGAAGGAAATAGGCATACAAGTCCAGGAAGCACACAAAGTCCCAAACAAGTTTCACCCAAAGAGGACCATACCAAGGCACATCATAATTAAAATGCCAAAGGTTAAAGATAAAGAGAGATTCTTAAAAGCAGCAAGAGAAAAGCAGAGAGTTATCTATAAAAGAGTTCCCATAAGACTATCAGCTGATTTCTCAAGAGAAACTTTTTAGGCAAGAAGGATCTGACAAGAAGAACTCAAAGTTGTGAAAAGCAAAGACCTACAACCTAGATTACTCTATCCACCAAAGCTATCATTTAGAATGGAAGGGCAGATAAAGTGCTTCCCAGACAAGGTAAAGCTAAAAGAGTTTATCATTACCAAACCATTATTATATGAAATATTAGAGGGACTTATTTAAGAAAAAGTAGAAGATCAAAACTATGAACATTAAAAAGGCAATTAGTTCACAAGTATCAACAACTGAATCTTGCCCTGGTTGTTGTGGCTCTGCAGATTGAGCACTGGCCTGTGCACCAAAAGGTCACTGGTTTGATTCCTGGTCAGGGCTTATGCCTAGGTTGTGGCTCAGATCCCCAGTTGGGGGTGTATGGGAGGCAACCTACTGATGTGTTTCTCTTTCTTTCTCCCTCCCTCACTGTTTCTCTAAAAATGAATAAATAAATAAATTCCTTAAAAAAAGACAACTGTATCTAAAACAAATGAACAAACAATTAAACAAACTCAGCCAACAACCAGAACAGGAACAGGATAATAGATATGGAGATCATTTGGGGAATTATCAGCTGGGAGGCAGGAGGGGAAGAATGAGGGAAATGGTGCAGGAATTAAGAAGCATAATAGGTAGGAACAAAATAGAGAGGTGGAGGTTAAGAATGATATAGGACATGGAGAAGCCAAAGAACTTACATGCATGGACACAAACCAGGGTTGGGGGAATGCTGGAGGGAATGGGGTGTACCAGGTGGAGGTGGGCAACAGGGGAAAAATTGAGGCAACTGTAATAGCACAATCAATAAATATACTTAAAAAAGGAAAAAAGAAACCATTTTTGGTGCTGTATGTGGTATACATAAAATAATAAACTATATTCTATTTTTTATTCTAAGTTTACAAGTATAGTACTGTAAAAAATACACTTAGCTCAGCATGACCCCATGAATTTCTGGACTTTATGAAAAATAAAATTCATTGTTAAACTTTAGAAGAAGAAAACATATTCAACATCAGATCTATAATACAATAATAATATCCAATGCTCATGTTAAAAATGAAGTTGTTTAATAAAATTCTATCTTAAAAACAAATCAGAGAGTATTCATTTCTGGGATATTAAACATAATTAAAAAAATTTTACCTCAACACAACAATCATATGTGGATACTTCCAGGTGGAATGATTTTGCTAAAAATTTTTGAAAACTAAGTCTGTTCCAGTTCTTGGTAGCCACTGCTATCGGGTTGCTGCTTATTGCTACGAGATCTCATTAAAAAAATATTTTATTTATTTATTTTCAGAGAGAGGGGAAGGGAGGGAGAAAGAGGGAGAGAAACATTGATGTGTGAGAGACACATTGATTGGCTGCCTCCTGCCCACCCCCATCCGGGAACCTGGCCTGCAACCCAGGCATGTGCCCTGACCAGGAATCAAACTAGCGGCGATCCTTCAGCTTGCAGGCCGGTGCTTAATCCACTGAGCCACACCAACCAGGGCAGACAGATCTTCTCAGTTTTAAAATGATTTAATACACATATATATTGTGAACTTAGCACCATAATGTTTAGTTAAGATCAATCATAGTAACAAAATTTTTTTGTGATGAGAATTTTTAAGATCTACTTTCTTAGAAACTTTCAAATATGCCATACAGTATTGTTAACTATAGTTGCCATGCTGTACATTGTACCCCAGGACTTACAATCTTATGACTGAAAGTTTGTACCTTTTGACCACTTTCACCCATTTCATCACCTTTTCCACCACTTCTGACAACCATCAATTTGTTTTCTGCGTGTGTGTGTTTAAAAATTCCACATATAAATGAAATCACATAGTATATATTTTGTCTTTCTCTGTCTAACTTATTTTATTTACTATAATGCTCTCAAGGTCCATTCAAGTTGTTGCAAATGATAGGATTTCCTTCCTTTTATGGCTAAATATTTCTCATTGTATATACACACCACAACTGCTTATCCGTTCATCTATGATGGACACTTAGGTTGCTTCCATGTCCTGTTATAAATAATGCTGCAATAAACTTAGGTGTGCATGTATCTTTTCAAGATAATGATTTTTTCTTTCATATTTGGCCAAAAGAGGGATTGCTGGGTCATATGGTAGCTCTATTTTTTAATTTTATGAGGCACTCCCATACTGTTTTCCACAGTAGCTGTACCAATTCACACTCCCACCAGCAGCGAACAACCTTGTCAGCGCTTTTTCCCTCTTGTCTTTGATGATAGTCATTCTGAGGGATGTGAGGTGATAGCTCATTGTGGTTTGGATGTGCATTTCCCTGATGATTAGTGATGTTCAGCATCTTTTCATGTCTGTTCTCTGTTGGCCATTTGGATGTCTTCTCAGATCTCATTTTTTAATAGAAGCAGGAAATCTAGAGTCCATTTTGTATGAGATCTTCCCATTTTTTAAGTGTTTGTTCGGTTTTTACAGAAAGTACCATTGAATGCAAAGGAAACCTGTGTGTGGCCCAGTGGGGAGAGAGATCTATGTGGGCATTCAAAGTGATGTGAAATAGAGACAGAGTGGGCTCGAGGCTGCTGTGTTCCTCACCTACCTGGTTCCTTAGGGAAGCCTCTTTATCTTCTGAACTCCAGCTTCCATTCAGAACCACAGATTTGTGGTTCTCAGAAGCAGGGGGTGGGGGAAGAGGTTCCCGGATATTTCTAGATTCCCGGAATTATTTTTGAACAATCTGGGCTTGTTATGCTGTCTAAAAGCCCTATACCATTAAAAAAAAAACAACACTCAGGTGTGAGAGAAACAATAACAGGCAGCCTCATTGTAAAATTCTATTTAGCATGTCTAACCTTTTGTCAAGGTCTCTCTACTTTACATGTTTGTTGTGAAAGGTTTCCTTAGCAACCAAGATCATTGACTTATTATATAAAAGAGAGCCCAGACCATCCTTCTAACATTTAAAGATTCGATGCTGGGTTTGCTTTTCCTTCCTGATAATAATCAGCACACAGATGGCAAGAGCCAACAGCAAGAGCACAGGGGCTGCGGTGTTTGAATGTGAAGTGGGAGGTGCTTTGGGCGACACACGTGGTGGCCTCCCCTTCTCCACACTCTCTTGTCTTTCAGCAGAGCCTCTTCTAGCAAGGCTGCTCCACAAAAGGAAATCTGGCATTTCATTATGGCACTAGGGAAAATAAAAATGCTAATACTTCACTGAAAAACTCATAATGAAAATAGTCACATTGAGTTCCACCTGAAAGAAAGATGTATGTTCTTACAAACTGTCAGTATGGAAAAAAAAAAGAATGATAATGAAGAAAGAATGATGAGCCTCTATGATCACATTTGGGGCATACTTGAGAAGACATAACATGGAGGCTATTTTCTAATTTTTATTCTGAAATTAGTGATTTCTTCGATCAAAAAGAGTTCCCTGCTTCTATGGTGGTTCTTTTTTCATAAACTAAGTTGAGGAAATTTCCAGAAAGAGGATATTATCTTCAACAGTTATTATTTTGAGATAATAAGTGCCTTTCCCTTTTTTTTTCCCATGGAAACTGCAGCAGATGCCTCAGTTTGAGAACAGGAAAAAAATGTGGTCTTCCTGACTGTGGCAGCTCTGACACCAGTTAATTTCCAACAGGTCAGGCCTATCCACTAATTTTGTAAATAAGAAAATCGGGAAAAGGACATTAATGATAAAAATCAGACCCCTTCCTTTTTTGGCCCTTGGGTTTTGGGAGCCATTTCCCGCCTCTGTTTTGGTTCTCTTTAGCTCCTGTTTAACTACAGAAATTTTTCCTAGAATTGGTCGTTCACACTTACATTAGAAACCTTGGCAATACCAAGTTATTTATGATTTTTTCTTGGCTGACTGACCATTAAATAAAATTTACAATTCAGGCAATGGCTTGTGTTTCTGACCTACCACACTCTGGGTGGGCTAAGGACCAGCAACTTGGGGAGTCCTATTCTGAACAAGGTTCCCCCAGCTCTCAGGGAACACTGTGTCCCTTCATGAAATGTAAAAATAATTAGCCCAGGATGTGCAAGGAAACTTCTCAGAACTTCTCCGTTTGTAGCATTCCGTGTGGTTTCATAATCTTCCAGTTTCTGAGAATTCCTGGTGACTTATAACAGGAGTCACCAGGGCATATTCAAGTATTCATGGACAATTGTCAGAAGGGGACAATACTCATAGAAAGTGAGAGACACTGTGATTATAGCCTTTGTTTGCACCCATGGTTTTTGGTTTTTAAAGCTAGGTGAGACTTGCTGGATTTCTTTCTTATTAATGAGTTCCCCTTAAGTTGCTAATTCAATCTGTTCCATTATTTTTCTGTCTGAAATGACCAAATTCACTCTTACATTAACCAGATAAAAGATTGTTATGAGTTACCTTCATGTTTTTTTTCCCGCAGATGGACATTACCCCATGGAGAGTGGTGAACTTCTTTTTTTGGAATAGGATGCATGCACAATGCAGAAAAATTGTGTAAAGCAAAGAAATTTGGCTGTCAATTTGGGATCCATCATCCAATGAAGGCTCCTTTAGGCTTGATCCTCAACCATCAGTCCCTAAAGGTAAGGGGATTCACTTTGTTAAGGTACTATTTTGCCTTGCAGCAAAAGAACATGAGCCCCAAAATCAAGGGCTCTCAAATTTAATGTCAGCATGCATTTTACAGTGAAGTAAACCTAGAAAAAAATTTGATTATCTCTCATTCCTAATTCTCCTTAGAGGTAATTGAGTGCTTCTTTGTGACACCAGATGCTAACTTTTATAAATACATAAATATTCTCATTTTATTTTTGTGTGCTCTTTTCTGTCCCAATGAAGGTTTTTGTGAAGTGGTGCACTTGAGATTGTTGCTGCAAATTTCAGATTTTGTTTATGTTTTTTTTGCCTCCTTTTACTTAGGTAGCAGCTGGGAAAAAAGGTGCAATTTAAATAATGAAGATACATATTTAAAATGAAAAGTATGAAGACTCAAGTTCGTGCTCACCAACATAAATTGTTTCTGGTGTAAGTTAGCCTTATGAGAGATGATTCTTACTTGCTAGATGGACTGTCATCTGTGAATTAAAGGATTTGCTGTAATAAGAAGTAGTTTCATAGACAATAGGTAGAAAATAGACAGGGGAGAGCAAGAATAGTATGGGAAATGTAGAAGCTAAAGAATATGACACATGGACATGAACTAAAGGGGGGGAATGTGGGTGGGAGGGGGTGGGCAGGGTGGAGGAGAGAGGGGAAATGGGACAACTGTAACAGCATAATCGATCGAAAAAAAAGCTGAATTAAAAAAAAAAAAA